>VXAZ01005694.1:1289254-1505887 GCA_013399875.1 Gymnorhina tibicen | reverse complement strand
GAAGGACGCGCGGACCCCGCTCCGCCCGGGGCACTCCCGGGCCACCCCCGGGCCCGGCGGGCAGCGGTGGTGAAAGGGCCGTGCCGGGCCCCCTCGGCGGCAGCTCCCGGAGGGCGGCGGCGAGGAGAGCCGGCGGCTCCCCCGCTGCAGGGGCCGCGGCAGCGCGCAGGCTGCGAGTCCCGCACGGCCCCGCCGGTGACTCATCCCGACGCCGTGCCCGCCCGCCCGGGTATAAATATCTCATTCATCGCCGTAGTAACTGAGGGGCTCACGCTGTTCTCCCGCGGGCGGCTCCGGCGCCGCCGAAACTTGGAGCGGCTTTTTCGGATTCTCAAACCCAAATAGGCACGTTAAGACAGGACGTGAATGGAAGCTCGTTAGTAAAAGCTGCATGTCTCATAATTTAGTGTTGTGGGGAGATAGTTTGAAGCTGCAAAGAACTGAGGACATTTGTAGTGGGTAACTCATGCAGCTTTTGTTTTACTTCTTAGAAAAGAAATCACACCGTTTGCCTAGAATGCTCACTTAATTGCATTTCTCTCAAAGGTCAGCTACAACCACTGTCCAGATAAAGACAATTATGTTTTCCAGTATTTCTATCCATTAAGTGCCACCAGAGGATCAGTAGTGGCTGCAGTATTGATTCATTTCCAGTAGGAACTGACATGTTTGAAGTGAGTAGTTCTCAGTTTATTATAAACAATCTCTTAGTCATTCCCTCATACACAGTTGGAAAAGTACTCTGGAGAATTTATCTCCCAAGTTGATCACAATTGGGTGCTTTGGGTAGTCCTGCCTGTTATGGGAAGTGTTTTCAGAGACAAACTGCTGCGAGGTTAAACTAGTCCACACATGCAAGTCTCATCCAAAATACCCACACAAGCCTTCTGGTAAGGCTGCAGAGTGCCTGAATATTTTCCATCTTGTTGATGTGGGGTGTGGTTTTGTAGACCTGCAACTCCTTGAAATTCGGGAGGTTTGGTAAAGAGCACCGTGTAAACCCAAGGCTGTAGGTGCAGCTGAACTGAGAGTGGCCGCCTGTTGCAGAGACTGATACCGGGGAGACGACCCAAACCGTGAGCGTATCGATGTCAGCCGGCCCTAAAAATGATTTGAGCTGCGGTGCTGCCGCTGCGTTGCCTCTGTGCCCGTGCCTGCCCGTGCTCGGCTGAGCGCTCGCTGGCTCAGGCCATGCGTGCCTCGCAGTAATTCAGCAGCAGCAGGAGGTGTTCTGCCACGGCGGCTCGCAGGGTGATAGAGTTTGTAGCTGGTAAGTGAGGCCTGGTGACCCGGGCTCTCGGTGGGGAATGCATCCAGCTCTGGAGTGGCTCCGTTTTGGAGTGGAAGCTGAGGGCGGTGGTGCTGCTGTTTGGAAAAAGCTGTGGCAGTGCTGATGTTTCTGAAATCCGTCGGGGACACCGATTGCCTGCTGTTTTGTTTGTAAAAACCAGCTGAGCTGCTCTGGGCAGTAGAGCAGTGATGTTGCGTTTTGGGGCTTGAATGGTGCACAGTAAACACATCTTGATGCACGGCAGGGTTTTACAGATAGGGACTAAAACGCAGCCCGGCCTTGTCGCTGGGGATTATATTCGCTGTATTCATTGGTAGGCTTGTGCTGCCCGTTATCCAATGTATAACTCTGCCGTGGATTAGGACGTGACAGATTGCATGAGGAAATGTCAGTCCTACTGCAACTCCTGCTCTCAGGTCGCTTGAGCAGCTCAGCCCACATGAAACAAGTGACAGCAGGGCCGGAGGAGTGACAAGCTAAGTAAGCTTCAACAGGTATAGCCTTCTATCCCCCAAGGGTGCAGGAACTGGGAATGGTGAATTTTTTTGTAGGGAGTAATTGTTAATAATGTTGATCTCTGTAGATTTTTAAGGACAGTATTCCTGCAGTGAACCTGTTAAACCAGAAGCAACCCTCTTGCCCTGTCTTTGAGAGTTACGGAGTCTGTGTAATGCCTTATCTCCTCTGCTCCACTGCATCTCCCGTACAAGCTTATCCTCTTAAACACTTTCTGTACTCTCTTCCATTTTGCTCCTTTAGTGGAGAGCTCTCTTTCCTCTGATCTGGTCTCTCAAGCTGTGTGTCCTTTTTCAATCCCAATCATTCCTGAAAAATGGCCTTTTCTGAGATATTTACAGTATCTGAGTCAATATTTCTATATTTCTCTTTGTAAACAAAACCAGTCATTCACAATCCAAAACGAGTCATTCAGTTACTGTTCTGTGGGCTTCTCTCAAAGGAAGACCAGTGCTTCTGAAGTGCACTTCCACTCATGACATTCTTTTATGTGAATGTGAAGATTTCTTCCGTTCAAGTTCTTAAGTCTCCCGTCTCGTTTCAGTATAAAACTGCCTCTCAAAATATATCCACTAAGGTAATTATTTTTTTTTCATCATTCTTTTCCCAGGGAAACATTAGCCACTATTTAAATAAGCAGTGGTCTGATTCTCTCTCTCTCTCTCTCTCTCTCTGGTTTTTTTTTCCCCTCCTCCCCTCAGAAGTGCCGAGCTAAGCACATTGAAATTTTTGTGAGTTAGGCCTCCCTGTTGCCCTGTGCTGCTTTGGATGTCATGCTTGTTTTGATCAACTTTTGTTCTTTCATTTTCTGCATTGATTTGGAATTATATTTTGAAGAATAATCTCTGTTACATATCCAGACTTGTTCTTTGGTCCACAGCACAGTTTCTGGATGTCTCTGGACCATCTGTCAGGCTGATTTTTTTTCAGGAGAGATCAGTTCAGGTTGTCTGGAAGGGCTCCCATTCACTGTGTAGGCATTGCGAGAAGCATTTTGATTTCAGGGCTGTGGATCTCTACTGAACAAACCAGAACTGAAACGTGCTGGGGAGCTTGTGCTTTCTGGTGAATGGCACCTTTCACACCTGGTGATGTGAACATGTGATGTGGTGATTGCGCGTGGGGGTCTGGTCTGAAGAGCAGATCTACTGCTAAAGGATCCTAAAGTCTTCAGAGCAGTTATCTTTTCCCAAATCCTCTTGCTCTATGAAAATCTCAGTTATGGAAGAGGCTCAAGGGTAACTGTATTGTGCAAAAGCTGTGGTTCTTCTCTGCTGTGATTTCTTAGTTTTCTGAAGCAGGATATGTTGCCTGTAGAGCACTTTGGGATGGAAGAGGCAGCATAGATGAAGTGTTGACTCCAAGTTTACTGTTCCCTTTGTATATGATTCACTACTTCGGTTCAAGCTGTAGCAAAGACACAATGGAACCTTTCTGGTAAAGGCTTTCAGGCATTTTCAAATACATGGAGCAAGAGGCAGGGCTCATGGTCTTGATGAGAGAGCCCTTTTCTGTTTTCAATACTGAATGAGTTTCAGAAACTAGAGTTTCTAAAGAGAATAGTCAGCCAATTTTACACCAGTTCTTTTCCTTTTAGTTTGGTAGTAAATTTTTCTTTGCCGAGCTATCTACTCCCACAGCAACCATGCCACAGCACGGTTCTAGTTCTGTTTATCTGCAGTAACCAGTGTACAACTGCTATTAATCGGAATTCCTTCTCAGGGAGGAGGGGTTAGAAGTTAGCCCAGACATCTTGGATAGCTAGACAGGCAAGTGCTTTTCTTCTGCTTTCTCAGTTTATTATTATTATTATTTTTAACCTTGAGTCTTCATTCAAGATTGTGCTTTGGTTTTGGAACCTGGTTCTTTCTTTTAGTCTCTAGTGTAATCCATTTCCAGTGTAATCCATAACTCTCTTGAGAGGATCCAACTTCTGTTCCCTGTATATAGCATTTTGCTCATTCTAACTGCTTTAAACTTGATATAAATCTTTCTTCTAAATGTAACTGCAGTCTCACATTAAATTGTCTGGCTCTCTCAGTGCCTGTTCAGTAGCTG
The DNA here is from genome assembly GCA_013399875.1 of Gymnorhina tibicen. Classification (NCBI taxonomy): domain Eukaryota; kingdom Metazoa; phylum Chordata; class Aves; order Passeriformes; family Artamidae; genus Gymnorhina; species Gymnorhina tibicen. The sequence continues at coordinate 1,502,022 of VXAZ01005694.1, read as the reverse complement.
TTCTGTAGCACAAACTTTCTTGTGTGCCTTTCATTTAGACATCCATTCTGGAGGCCAAGAATGGGCTACTGCTTGTTTGGGAACGACTTTTTTGAAGTCCTGAGAACTTAACTTGAAGAGTTCATCAGAAACCCCTCGATAGTGTTATTTGATTCATTAAGTTGACAGCATGTTGGAAGTAGTTATTCAGACTTTGCCAAACAGAAAGAGCTAAAACGTGTTGTTAAATCTCAAGCATCGTTTTAATCTGTTGCACGGCTTTTTCCCCACTTCCATGTTGTTGTTTGAGATTTTGCTTTTTACCTTGTTGTTTGTAATTTCTCTCTACCTTAGTTTTTCCTGCTGGTCTTGTTTGGATATTTGAAAAAAGCAACAAAACAATTAGAGTGAAGCAGGGAGGAGTTCTTTGGCCAGATGTTGCTGTTAGGTGTGGATTTCTGGTTTATGCTTAATAATGGCTGTTTGTCCAGGATTTCTCACCCAGACATCTGTTCTTCCAATCCCTACAATGAGTGTGGAGTTTACTCTGTTGACCATATGTTTTCCATTGCTATTGGAACAGTAAAATTAATTTGAGGCAATTGTGGTCACTTTTTCTGCATTACAAGTTTTGAGCATCACAGTAGCGAATCTGAGAAAGCGGAGAATTGGGAAAATATTCATGGGAGGCTTAGGGAAAGAGAGACCCTTTGGAACCTGTCTTTTTACCTCGTGTTGTAGTCAACGAGGTCTTCAGAATCCGTCAAAACCTCTTTGCGCGTGCACGTGTATTTCTGTGTGTGGTTGGGATGGGAGATGTTGGGAGGAGGACACGTGGTGAGGGACTGCTCCTTTTGCTTCTGTGGGAGCGTGTGTGTGCCAGGCAGGAGTGAGAAATGCCGCTGCTGGCAGCCGGCAGGGAGCTGGACTGGGGCGCAGTTGGGTTTACTCGGCGTGGTTCTTGTTAAAATAAGAATGCATAGGCTATCAGGGCAAAAACCTGGATATTGCTTCAGGATTGTTACGTAACTCCTTGTTACGTGTGAGTGCATGACCTGTTGCAGCCTTACAAACAAACAAATAAAACACTGTACTCTTCCCTGACAGCCTTCCTGGGTTCCCCAGAGCGCAGCCGACGTGCCCCACGTGAGCACAGCCAACCCGATGGCGTCCGCTACTGCCGTGCCTGTAGGATTTCACTATGAAACCAAATACGTAGTGCTCAGCTACCTGGGCCTTTTAGCACAGGAGAAGCCACAGGAGCATCCTCCTCCTCCAACTCAAGGTAATATTTGCATATTCATCTGTAGCCATTTACATGTGCAGCTGTGTTTACAGTTAGTTCTTTGGGTGTTTCTGCAGGGATGCAGAGAGAGTGTGAGCCTGATGCTCGGTGTAATGAATCTCTTGGTTTATTCACTGAAAATTGAATAAATTTAAATGGAGAGATGAGAGGTGCTGATGGAAACAAAGCTGCTTGTATGCAGATTCCTGTTTTAATTTGAGCTACGCCAGGGCTGACTGGTGTTTAGGAAGCAAGTAAGTGGTTTTAGTCGCTGTCTTGAGGCTAGGGGGGATGGATAGATATTACCTTTGTTGAGCCATCATGAGAATTTCAGCCCATGCTTGCTATTTTTTTGGACACAAGTGGAAGTAAGCAGGGGTGAGGTGGTGTTTACTGGCATAAACCGAGTGGTGTGGCTTGAGCAATCTCCTGTGCTAAATAGTTTTGCCCTATTACACTGAGGCTCCTGTTGTTGTCAGTCAGTGCTGGTGCAGAGACGTGGCCTATGCTACTTCTGTTTATTTATTTATTTATGTATTTATTACAAGTCAAGGACTGCGTGGAGTCAGATGTTTCTTCTGGGACGGGTTTGTGGATAAAAGAGGTTAAATAAATAAATAGAAGGCAGAATAAAAGAAGTTTGGTAGATTGTGTTTCACGTAAACCTAGGGGGTAAAACTTTTCTTTATTTTGTGGTGGCAAGCACTTCAGCAATGTTGTTTGTCAGGATTGCCTGGGTGACTTGTCACTTCTTAATGACGTTTTAGTCACTACTAGTTCTGTGATTCAGAACTTATTCTGATGAAAGGAGGATAAAAAAACACCCAAACCAAACAGAGACAGTCTTCAGAATCTTTTTTTTCTCTTTGAACAATCCTTTTAGAATGAATATGCTGTCATTTACTGAATTTATCTGTCATGAAGTGAGAAATTCCTGAAAAGAAAAGATTGCATCAAAGTTATGACAGAACTGCTTATCAGTTTGGCACTAGAGCATATAGCATATGCTGGTTATATTATATATAATGCATTAAATAAATGTTAGTATATTTAATTCATAAAATTAATCTTAGTATATTTAAGGATGTTTGCTACTTTCACTTTGACTGCATCTGTGGCCCATGAAGGGAGAGGCACCTTAGCTGCTTTATAAAACCCTTTGTTGAAAAATGTGCTTATTTTAGCAATAACATCTCATTCTGGACATCCCACCCAGTTATAACTGGGCTGTAACTGGAGATGGATTGAGTACATATAAAGGTTCAATGTGTAAGAGTCTGCTTTGTTGTATAAGTACAAGATTCAGAAAGGAAAATGTCAGTCTTACAGCTTTTTAAGAATAATTTGGCTATAGTTACCTTTGAAGTATTTGCAAATTGAGGTGAAGCCTTTCAACTGATTCTCATTACTGAAACCTCTAAGCTTCTAATCTGAATTACAGTGGTATATTTAAACTTTGTGAAGAGGAAGCTACAAATGCTTAAATGGAATTTATGTAGTTGTAAGAGGACTTGACTTCTCAGATATTGTTTAGATGTGTTAGCTTGTGTGACAGCAGGCTGTAGTTGGATTTGCTATTAAAATGCTCTAGAGCATTCATACTTTACAATTTCTAAACAGGAAATCTTCCCACATTTTCCCCACCCCATTCCCCAAACCAGACAGTGACCACAATGTCTCCTCTCTTGGTCATGTTTCACTTTAATTAGGTCTCTCTTTCAGTGTTTTTGCTGCTTTCTGATCAAAGCCTCTGGATTAAATAATTTTGCCTTACTTTTTATTTGCCAACTTGTTTCTCACTCTGTTTTGTAATGCTGTGAATGGACTTCAGGCTGTATTAAAGTAAGCAAACGCTTTATCCTTCTGCTTCAGGATTTGTTTCATTCTTTCCTAACACACATTTCCTGGTGGTGGTTTTCTGCTTTCCATGCTTCTGAGAGGCTTCCTTTGTCTGCTACCTACATTTTAAAAATCCTTTCTCCTACTTTTTCTCTCCTTGCTTGTAATTAAACAGTGTTTGAGCTGCACTCCCAGGCTGCGTGTGGTTCTTTTGGAGCGCTGTGTGCATCTCCTCTGACTGCTGAGCAGTTTCCATACCCAGTCTGTATCTCCTTGTTGTTCGGCACGTGGCTGATGCCTGCTTGCTGTAACCTGCTCCCCGTGCTCCGTGTTCTCCCCTAGGAAGGGAGCACAGCCCATAATGGATATTCCTGCCTGCCTAATGCACTGCTGGGAGGTGGCTGGGGTGTTACAGTCCCGGGCCTGGGCTGAGAACCCTGGTTAGAACGAGAGAGACGGGAGAGCCGGGAAATGGAGATGAGCAGTTGCTGTCTGGAATCGCGTCACGAGGAGGAGACTTCTGGGTTTGGGAACAGACACGGGAGGGGTAACAACAGCACAGCATTGCTTCCTGCTTGTCAGGGTGTTTCCCAAGCACCGTCACCTGTTGTTGGTACAACACTTTGAGTGATCCCAAGTTCCTTCCATTGTGGATTTCTGTGGCACTTCGAAATGCTGATCGGGAGTCTTTCTACTCTATGGCTGAACACCACTCATTTGTGAATCGAGAGGATTCCAGTAAAAAACACCTGTCCTTAATTTTATATTGCTTTGATTTGGTTATTGTGCTGACAGACTTTTCACGGGAAGCAATGAAGCAGCTAGTTTGGCTGTTGCCTGTTTCCTTTCCAGTTGCAGAACACTCCTGTATTTCGTTTCGTTCATATGAGGCATCGACTCTGGTTTGTAGTACTTTCCCTTCATATATTTTTCTCAGATCTAGAAATGTACTCCTGGTCTGTTTTCTGAATCATATCCAGTACAATGGGAGTATCCAGGAGTATCCAGGAAGGCAAGTTTTAGCTTGCCCTGGTGGTGTTAACCTGCTTGTCTGCCTGAGTGGGAGAGTGAGGGACTCCTCTAGAGGGCAGTTGAGTGCAGGATCCCAATTACAGCCACCTTGTGTCACCCGCTGGAGGATCTTCTGCCTTTCCATTGCATGTGTTCAGAACGTGGGAGATGAGGAAGAAGGGCACAATAGGTGTTGTTAGGATTTCTCTATCTCCCCTGAGTCTTCTACAGAAGTCTCCCAGATTTCAGTGAAGTTTCAGCACTCCAGTTAAACCAGAAGGCATATCTGGTGGGTCAAAAACACCCAACCAAAAAAGTGATCCTTCCCAGTAGGAGTGGTACTATTTTATCTCTGCCAGAACTGGTAGGAGAGATTGAATGCTTTTATTTGTTCCCCTTCCTTTCCTCCTATCATCATCTGCCTCTGTTTTCCTGCATTTTGTCCTAGTTTTTTTCCTGGTGTACCTCTTTCTGTTTCAAAAACCGAGATAAGAATAAAACTTTAAGATAAGTTGGTAGGTTTCCAGTTAAAACTTCGCATTTTTTGCAGGCATAATGTGCTTTGCAAGACTGATGGTTTTTGGAGGGTTTTTATTTAGTGAATAGAAAATTCAGAGAAGTTACATAGAAAATTACCTCGCTGTGTTTCCTTTTGGGTGTCTCGATTTTGTTGCAAGAAGGATGGCTTCAATTACAAGCACTGAAATAACTTCTGGCTTCAAGCAAATAAGGTTGATCTAAATCAACACCTGATGAGCACTTGGAAATTTTTGTTTTGCTATCTTCTCTTTAGTGCAGGGACCGAGGAGAGAACCATCCGCAGTGTTCCAGACTCTTGAAGAAAAGACAGTTTTACTGGACAAGCCAACCTTTTACCATTACAGCTCTATAGTATTCTGTAATGGATTTCAGTGTCCCCAGAGGTAAATCCAGCAAATTTAACTGGCCAGTGCTTTGAGAGATTTTTCCTATTAGTTTTGCCAGAACAGTGATTCTGCACAACAGTCACTGCAGTTTATTTAAAGCAAAATCCATTACCAGTAAATTCTGTTACTTTTTGGTAGGTTTTCAGGTAGGTGGACAAACTCAGATAAATTGATAAAACACAGAGTAGCATCACCTGTGTAAGTTGATGTGGTTTGAGGCAACAGATGAGAACATATATTTAAAATGTGTGGAAGCTCTCCCTGCTCATTAGATTGTGTCTGTTCATTAGATTGTGGAGAGATGCTTTGTGTTTTCTCAGAACTCTTGTCATACCTGTAAGTACTGGTTCAGACACTGAAAATAATTATCAAGTATTGGAAACATCTCTACACTTTTCCCCCTGAAGTCACTCTCATTACAGGAGCTTCTACTTTGCTGCAGTTGTTAGTATTACTAACTTTTCAAGTGAGTCAAAGTACTTTGGTTTTGTGGTTCAATCTATTTGTATTATAAATGTTTCTTTGTATTTCGTCGAGGAGTGACTTTTAATGTATTTCTCTTTTTTAATCTACTTCCCCATTGCTTGACACCATCCAGTGAACTTGTGGCTATGACAAACATTGTGAAGAAAAGTAGTTTTTCTGTGTTTTCCTTGACAGAATGAAAAACCTTAAATAATCCCTTATTTTACAGAGCATCTGAAAGATTTATAGTCAGTGCCACTACTGCATGGTGACATAGATTAGGCAAGAGGTGAGCAAGGTTTTAGCAGTTTTACAGTTTCCCTGAGGTGCATGCTATCCACAGTACTTTAATCCAATTATTGTGCACGGTGTTCTTTTGACCATTTATTACCTTTTTGGAATTACCATACGAAGTGCTGTATGTAGTTAGTGATCGAGCCATTTTCGTGGTTTCCCACACACGTGGTACCTACTGTTGGCCTGTAGGAAAATGAAGGAGTTTTTTAGGTTGTTTTAGCTTAGATGATGAACTTACTTGTTTCGTTTCCTCTTAGGGCAAACAGACCTGTTTGGGCTGTAAAGATTGACACTGTAGGTCAGAGCAGTCCAGTTCATGGTAATAAGGGAGCTGTTCCCTGAACTGAGGCAAGGAAAGGGAGCTTTTTGGGGGGTGAATTCCCACTTGACTAGGCCTCCTCTCTGCCCACAAAAAAAAAAAAAAAAGGATTGCTAGTTGGCAGTATCTTGTCTCTTTTTGGTTGGTAATATTTTAGACTTCTTAAATTTCTTTTAAACTGAGCCTTCCTATGGTCTATAAAGAGCTTCTTTTAAACATTTCTGAAATCGAGGGCTACATCTATGTGTGGCAGTCCATGTTCTGGAGCTTGCTGGGGTAACGGGTGTACTTTTCATTAAAGGAAAGAGATAAATACTTTTGTAAAGAGATTTTTTATATCTTTGTCACTTCTCAGTGCTTAGAGTAATTTTAGAGCCTTAATGTTCTAAAAAGTCTGAGATGTTAAAGACATATTACAGTCATGCTGAAAGTAAATTTTTAAGTTAGATGTACAGAAGTTAATACAGAGACCTAGGAGAACTTGAAAATGAAGGTATTGCTAAATTAAAATTACAGGCGTGAAAGAAAAAAGTCAGGCGCAATCTGTGACATCAGCTGCTTTCTTTTCCAATCATCCTGCATTCCCCTGAACTAAAAAGGCATTAGGTCTTTTCAGTCTCTCCTTATAGTTGCTGTTGTCCCCTGTTAGCTGAAGTTTTGGCACAAGCACTGTAGAATCAGATGTGCAGACTCTGTAGCTCTGATGAATGACTTCCCATCCCTCCTCCTCCTGGGATCAGACCTGGCAAACGGGTTCGTCTTGTATTGTTGCTGAGCTTCTGGAGTTTGACTGAAGTATTACATTTATTTAGTAGTCTGATAGTCCCTCATGCGGTGCTTGATGGACTTTCAGAACACATTTTCCTCTGCTTTTCAGGTTACTTCCAAATACCTGAACCCCAAAATCTTAACAAGAACATAATGGTGCCAAAGGGAACATTTGTTCCATAAATAGAAAGTAGAATGCACTAACTTGGTTGTGTAAGAATGTCACAGAGGTTTGTCGTGCCTCTGGGTTGGGAAGAGGCCTTGCAGAGTTGGTTTGCCAAAAGCCCAGAAGAGGCAAACCCTTTTCTTGAGCACAGGAAAGCTTTCAATGCTTATCACTCTTACTACAAGCACCATTTCTGGTGTGACCATCTGCATCCTTAATAATGAAAATATATTCTCATCTAAAATAAGCTGGTTTTAGTGTTTTCTTCTACGTGTTTGCGACTTGGAAGCTGTCTAATTGAGAAAAATATATCCCTCGCTTAGGACCTTAGCTGTTGGAATATGCTGTTCTCCAAGACTGTGTGCAGTGTTTGTTGGTAGCAGTCAATATCCAGGAGATGCAGAAAGCTTGAAATCCATTTGTTATCGGGGAATAAACAGTGCAAAGTCACTGCTCTGGGCGGGGTAGGGTTTTGATGTTTTGGCATGACTGAATTAGTCAGGTGCTCTCGGAATCAGCAGCTGCTGCAAAGTTGTGGGTGTTACGAGATGGAAACCATTGACTGCAGTGCTGATTATCTAAACAGCTCTTTTGTACACGGGCAGCAGCGGAATTTCTCTTCCTTCCATTTTCCGGGTGACTTCTTATCGAGTATGACAGCTTGTCATGTGTGATCATCGTCACATTAGTCCCGTGAGAACGGGTGCTCCTCCGAGCACCCTCGTCCCTTCCATACGCGGGGGGAAGCACAGGTTCAGGCGGGGCCTGGCACTTGCACACACTTGTTGCACTTGGCTCTGAAGCAGCGGCTCAGCTCTTCAGAGAAGCAACTGACAGGGCAGTCACCGAAAGGAGGAATGGTTTGCTCCTCTCTGGAATTCATTACTCAGAGTGGCGAAGAGGGACTGCTTGGGAAGGGATTTAAGAAGCGAAATAAAGTTATTCTGAGCATGTGTGGTTAGGTAAAATGGAATTAAACTGACTATCCTTTGTTTTTTTAGACTGGTCACAGAAATATGTGAAAATGTTTTACACTGACTTAAGCATACATTGGTTTAGAGGGATTGCTGTGCTGAGTTTTTAAGCATTAACACACATTCAGTGGGTTGATACTGTGGATTTTGAACTTATTTTTCAATTGTAGGAGACCTTGAAAGTTTATTGTCTAGTGGTTTTTTAAATACAGAAAATGCACAGTGTACTTCAGTAGTGGGTAGTTAACTACACATCTGTGCGTGTGAAGTGCTTTTATGGTTTTCACACACCCTTGTATGAAATTTAGTGATTATATGTGTCCATTCTGGAAGAAAAGGGAGGCAGTACAGCACTTAAAGTGAGAAACAAACCAAAGAAAACAGGCCATAAAGCGGCCATTCACAACACCACCAAATTATGATTTAGTGCCTTTGAACAGGAATGAAAAAAGATGTGCCAGAAACCTCCCCTGGCTGTTAACAGGACTTACCTGAAGATCTGGATGCGAAATGCGAGTGATGAGGAGGAATTGAGTCAGATGATACCAGCATTCCAGATACAAATCCTTCCCATTTTTATTTTCTTCAACTGAGTGAAGAATGTCCATAGAGCAGAACATGGTGTGGATGCTCTGGCAGAGCTGTAGCCCTTGGTGTAGGTGCAGAAAGGGTGAGGCAGGTTGGCTTGTCAGTATTTGGCTGAGTGAGGAAGAGACAGTGGACATGGGGTAACCAGAAGCTCAGTCAGGAGGTGGTATGTGAGTCATGGGTGTGAGAGAACATGAAGTCCCAAAGAATGTCTTCAGAAAAAAAAGAAATTCTGAGGAATATTACGAAGCAATTCCATTTTATCTCCAAGTAGGACATTTCAAGGAATGGAGTGAAAGGAAGAAGAAAATTTCAGCGATGGACTCTTGGTCGGTGAAGTTCAGCGAAAGCAAGAAGTGAAGCAGTTAATAGAACAGTTCATGTAGTGTGCCTTAAGAAAGGGGTTTGTTTGAAAACAAGACTGAAAGCTGATGGAATAAACAGAGATGAGCAAACCCAAAGAAAAAAGCAGCTAAATAGCAAGAGTTTTGAGCTGGAACTCTTGTCAAGGACATCTAATCTTTGTGTCAGTACTATCCCATGAAAGTTCCTTGAGTAGTTACCTTCGCATTACCACCTTAAGTTGGAAACGCTGACATTTAGCAGGCAGTTCCTTAAAGATTCAAATGTCCTAAATACCTTGGATTGTTTGGAAACAGTTTTGTGTCTCTTGGTACAGCAGAATGATTAAGATGATTGAGAGTCTATGTAATCTTGACTGATGTGGCTGAAACAACTTTTTGTTCCCAATATCTGGAGTCAGCACATAGAGTACGTACTTGTGATCCCAAACCATGGCACGTGAACTTCTGGGGATACATAGCCATTTCAGATTCCTAAATTTCTTGGTTAGGAGAGGAGAATTGACAGTTGACTGACAATTGTGGGGTCCTTTGCCTCTAGTCTTACTTGTGAACCCAGTCTTAAATTCTTTTGTTGTGGCCTGTAGACTCCTCATGACCAGGGAAATGAGGCACAGTTCACAGGTTTCAGGATTCTTCATTGATGTCACTGCATAATTGCTCTGAGAATGTTGTAGGTTTTGCAGGCATTTATATTTTGCTACTAAAATCACGTTTGTGCCAGTGGGCTTTGTTTTGGTGTAGTTTGATAGTAAGTGTATTAGGTTTAATGGCTGCTTGTTTATGTGCCTTGGTTCAATTTTGGTCTTCAGTTGAAGATGTTGCTTTTAAAGCTGCTGTGTATTCTGTTTGAAGCCCTACAGTTTTTCGGTTTGTTTTTTTTTTTTTTTAATGTGTAAAGCACCATTTCTAACTTGAGTAGGCCTGGAAGTTCATCTTTTTCTGGGTTCACATAATAAAACTTTTGTAGTAACTCCTCTTGAGGGATCATACTTGTTGCTGTCTGAAACAGAACTTTCACCTCGAATACCTCTATACTTAATATTTCAATACCATGTTCCATTATTTACCTTGTTTGAAACATGGAATTAAAGCATTTGAATGATTTCTCTGGTTTCTTTCAGAGACTCAACAACAGCTTATGGCACAACATGCTTTGGAGAAAGAGGCTTTGGAGAAGATTAAAATAGAAATCGAGGAGGAGCTAAAACGTCTTGATGAAGAAATCTTGGAAGGTGCTCTTCAGGTTTTCCCGTTTCAATCCATAATCTCTATGCACTGTAATGGTGGTTAATTTGTAACAGGTACTCTAGTTAAAGAGATTTTTGAATACATTGAATCTCTTTATCCTCCTCCCCCCACAAGATTTGTACACATTGTCACATGGAGTAAAATAGTTAAACGTTACCGTTTGGAGTGGTGGAGCCTGGCCAAAGCAAACAACTGGATGACATTTAATAGGCTACTATAAATAATGAAAAGTAACCAGCCCTTAAGCTGCTGCAATTGATGGCAGAAGTCCTCAGGAGCTAATATTTCGAGGGGTGTGGACTTAAACCATCAGATTTCTCCCTTCCACCAGGTTTTATTTTTTGTGATGTGCTTTGACCTGTGGATGTGGCTTTTGTAGGACTCCCAGCAAGGAATGGTTTCAAACCCATCTTTGCTTTGCATGTGTGTTGCATATTGGAAATCTGAAATAGAAACACTCTGGAGCTGTTTTAAGTTCATTCATATGGAGCTTTCTTAGAAGTTTTAAACTGAGAAGGAAAAGGTTATATGAACAAAATAATATTTTGGAAAATGATGCTCTAATACTGCTGCAGAGGTGTCCATGTGTGGGCAAATTTACCGTGAAAAGAGGCTCTTTGCTGCTCCATCAGGGTTGGCATCAGCTTAAAATGGGAGAATAGCTGCACATTCAGCAAACTTGCTGGTTGGGATGCAGTTGTGAAACGAGCTGGTGGGGAAGTGTAGCTCTAAGTCATCTCTGCCTTGTAAGTAGCACTTTGAGAATGTATTTGGACATTTTTTTACTCTGATTTGTTCATCGCATGCTTCGACTGCAGAGCTGCGATTTTTTTCGTCCCTCATGTAAACTGTGTGAACTGCTGGGATAAGAAATCTCAGACTGTTGATGTTCTTCCTGTGAATCTGTTTTATTTTGTATGCCTTCTTCTCGCAGCATTTACCACTACAGGGTTTGACTGCCACACTTCCCCAGTGTTCAGCCCTGCCAATCCAGAGAGCTCAATAGAAGACTGCCTGGCTCATCTGGGGGAGAAGGTGTCCCAGGAGTTGAAGGAACATCTGCACAAAGCACTGCAGAGCTTGCTTAGCAAGTGAGTTTCCATTTGCTTTTTCAAAGGGAAGGTGTTTCCTTTAGCACTGTGACTGCTGCTGAAATGCTGCGGGTGGGACTGCATCTTGTATTGCATTTCTTTGTTTTTTAGTGTTCCTTTATCTGGCCGGGGTTTTTTGTTTGTTTGTTTTGTGCATGTAATGTGCAAATACTTCTTTGTGGTATTTGCCCTTTGCAGCAATGTAAGTTCTGAAATTTTTCTAAGCTTTTGTTACTGAATTTCTGAGGCTGCTTCAAGCAGTTTTGAGTTGCTGGTGAAACTGGCAGCTGCCATTGCCAGTTTCACGAATGCTGGGGTGTAGCCACGTTAACTTCTTTGGCCTTACAGCTAAGAGTGGAGCTGAAGGTGTGTTTTTGTGATCTGGCCCATGATGAGTGGGAGAGTTTCCCTGAGAGGATGGTAGTTAGAAACCTTGTGACCCCCATTCAGGTACACATCTGAAGCAGATGTGGGCCCCTGGGCTTAGCTTGGTGCCTTAAGAGCTGTCCTGCCAGTTTAAACTTATTGTTTAAATAGCCCATTGCAGTTGGCATCTAGTATCTTAATTAATGTCTTTGCAAATTGGTACAGTTGTTGTGGTTGCTTGGTTTTCTATTATAAATTACCAGCGTGAAATTTAATGGATTCACATGAACTACTTGAGGCTTTTCTGAGTGACCTCCAAAATGTGTTGGTAGAGAGCTGGAGTTGGAAGGTGCTGCTTTAGGAAGAGTTGCATAAATGCAGCTTGCATTTAAGTGGTCCTAGCTTCTTGATAGCCCTGATGTTCTAGGCTTCCTTTGTTTTCTATAGGAAAATATTTGCATTCCAAGTAATTTTTTTGTTTATGTATGTACCTACGTAAAGTCTGAAATGCCTGTGAAACCGTTTTGCCTTTTTCTAAGGCAAACTGGAGTTACTGTTTAATCTCTTGATAATATCCTTCCTGCAGCTGTTGCTGCTCTTCTCATCCCACTGATTGATTTGGATTTGGTTTCAAAGAATTAATGTGCTGAGGAAGTCAAGAGAGTGCCCTTAAAATGACAAACCCAAATTACGTTTTCCCCACTGTGCTTTAACTCTGTTCTTTTCCCCCTGTTGCTAGAGCGGTGCTATTTGATGCAATACTTATTTATTTGGCTTATATTTTCCTGCCCTCTTACATGCATATAAACAAGTGTTAAAAGTACAGCAGGCTGTTAGATCACGACAGGTTCCTGGAGTTCAATGAGCAGTTTCCTGTCCAGTTACCACTATTTCCATTAAACTGAAGTCTGAACTTGCCTTTTGTAATGATCTGGCTGAGGACAGCTGCTTTTGAAGCAGCGCATCTTGTGCTGTCACTCGGCAGAAAGCCTTTGCTGCTATTGACTCTTAGATGCCATTTTGGAGGAAAGAGTATGGAAGAGAAGAATTTCATCATCCCAATTCAGAGAAGTAGAGACATAAATCTAGAACAGAGATATCTGCTGAAATATGAAGGGTTTTGTGATCAAAAGTGCTGTTTCTTGCAAATAAAGGTTTCAACTCTAATGCAGTCAAACAGTCTGTGTTGGTCCATAGCCTGTATTTTTTTTACATTTTACTCTTCATTGGCCTCTAGCTCAGGTATGAATTTCTTAGTAGAATGTTCTGTCTTTAAAGTCTTAGATTATAAAAAACCACATGCAAGAGCTTAGAAATTTTCTAGCATATCAGAGAACCTACTTATCTAATGTCTTTTAAGCTGTAGAGTATCAAATTATGACGAAATTCACTTAACCAGCCATATGAACGTGTGTAAGTGGGAGAAGGTGATGCCTTCCTGACCCTGTCTGGTGCTGGTGTTTTATGTCCTGAAACACGAGACTTGTTAGCTCTTGAAAATTCTTTGCTGTAATACACGTGAAAATATTTTGTTCTCTGGAAACCGAGAGTTTTATTTTATTCATCTTATTTTGTTTCCTTTTATAACTTTCAGTGTTGGTTTAACTTCTGCAGGCCGGTGACGTATCAGGAATATCGGGAGCGCACGCAGGAGGCAGCTGCTCATGCCAGTGGATGGAACAAGGTACCAGATCAGTGACTTCCACTTGGATGTGTCTCGTGCTGCTTTGATGTCCATGTTGTTTGTACTGGGTACAGTTGTGCTTCACAGAGGGCCAAGAATAGAGACAACTTGGTTTTAGCATGAAATACATTGCACTCTCAGAGTGATGCCTGGAAGTGGCTACCTGAAAACAGAGGCTGGACAAAATAAGAAAATAAAAGTAGGTTTTTATTTGAAGGGCCTTAAAGGTCCACCCTGGGCAGTGAAAAGGCTCCACCCAAGATGGACGCTGGGTCACGGGTTCTTCACACTTTGATAAGTTTGGTCCATTTGCACATCAGGGTTAGTTCTCCAATTATAACTTCAGTTAATGATGTAGTTACCCCAGGTTTGCCCCTCCTCTCAAAGGCTTTAGTTTACACATTTTGGGCCTGGGACAATCAAGGTGTCCTTGAAGAGCAAACCTGGAGAGGGTTTGTTGTGTCTGAGCAGCATGAGAGCACAGCAGCTAACAGGCCACACCAAACTTCAGAGTTACACACTAGGCAGTGCAGGACTTGAAAAACATAGAAGTTAAAACCTAAGGCATCAGTAGATATGCACATAGTGGGTAGTTTTATAGGTAATTTAGCTAGAAGTTATTGAATGGAAGTGTTAGGTCAACCTTCCTTTAGGCCAGTAAAATGAAAAGTTAGACATGTTGCTTGACTTAGTTTTTTTTTAAATTCCCAAGAGAGGTTAATTTCTGCAGCAGTTTTGGAACAAAATCTGAGACCTTTTTTTCATAATACTTCTCTACTCTTTCCCTGCTCCAATGTCAGGTTTAAAATCTATGTAAAAAAGAGTGCTGAACATGGTGAAAATAAAAATGGACAGTATCTTCATGGTATTTCAATTGTTCAGAAAACGTAAGGATGATGTTCCTACCTGGATTCAAGGGTAGTTATCTCAAATGATAGGAATCTTCTTTTCTAAACAAAATGCAAATCTGAAAATGAATTATCTTAAAATACTTTTAAGGTAGAATGAGTAGATTATTCTTCCCAGATTCATCTTTTATTAATCATTCAAATTCATCACCTTAATCATTCTCTAATGGGTTCAGTGGGCATCAGAAAAAGAATGAAAGGATGAAATAACTACTTGCAAATTCAATCACAACTTCAGTGTTAAAATGTAGTCTTCAATTTAAAATAGAACAAGAAATCTTTTTCCCCCTCTTTACATTTTTTTGCCAGAAAGACTTTTCCCTGACTGGATTTCCCTGCTTACTTCAGAAGTTGTTCATCTAACCAAGGGTGTGGGCACTTGTAAAGCAGTTTAATAAACATTGCATGACAAGTTACTGCCCATGGCTCCAGCAATTATCATTGCTTTATGTGTGTGCTCTTTCAGTTTGTCATCTTGTGATTCACAGCATTTCAGTTTAAACAACCATGAAATCTGATTATCAAGAAGGTGGCTTAAGCTCGCACATTGTACTTTTCAGCTGGTGAAAGCTAAAGCCAAGTGTAAAACCAGTCACTGTGGCTCAGCTGGCGAGGGAGGAGATGCACGGGGCTCCTCAGGTCAATATGCTTTGGGTCCCCACCTCTTGAAGATGCAGCCCTGGCTGGATAAATGGGCTACATTTGGGGGTTTAGGATTCAGCCTCCATTGCTGCTGCATTTCTGCAGCCCCTGGGGCTCATGGATTTTGGTCCCATCAGCTTGTGGTGGAGAGCATAATCCAGAACACGTCTTTGTCATCAGCTCTGCTCGCCCGTAACGTTTGTTGCCACAAAACGTACAGTCCAAAAGCAAACCAGAATGGAAATTTTGTACCCTAGCACAGCATCTGTTTGTATTGTTTTTGTGGTAGCTTGGAGCTCCAGGAATGCCCAGCAGTTCCTTCAGTAATCCTTGTTTTGAGGAGGTGGAATACATTTGTGTTGGTTTCATTTCCTTTTAATTTCCTTTATCATCTCAATCAGAATTGTATTTTATAACAATAAAATACAATTCCTCCCATCTCAGCCCAGCCTAATTTTTACTGTAAAGAAGCTGTTAGAAAAATATGTTGATGTTGAATTCTATAAAGGAAAAGGGTCTTCATCATCTGTTTGAAAAAAGGCCCTCATTAAAAAAAAACAAATCCCAAACCACCTCAAACAGGGCAAAATGAATTTCTATAATAAAATAAACATAATTTAAAATTCTAAATACTCCGCTGCTGAGTTTTTATGCTTTTTGCTTAAAACTGAATATTATATACGTATATAGAGAATGCATAATCCCACTATTGCGCATCATCTGAAAGGATAACAGATACTGGTTTTGAGAGCCAGTTGAACTGGTGAGTGGGTTAGCAGTCATCTCAGTGTCCCATTCTTCCTGATTAATGGGAGCAAAGAAGAATGCAGCAAAAATGTAAGAAATAATCATGTGAAGAATTAGATTGGTTTTAAGATGAAATAGTCAGAAAGTACACAGAACTGCAATAATTTTGGATATAGCTTCCTCAGAGCCTCTGAACTTCCTTTGTCATATTTTTTTTGTGTACATTTAAATTTGTAATGCTGTCCAATGGGATTGCAGTGGTATAGTGGACACAAGTGTTTCATTTACACAATCAGCTATCTTCTGATACTCAAGTGGGTTTCATAATCATTCCCTAGAAGTTTTCACCTGCCAACTACTTTTTGTGTATGTTTTTCTTCAGTCAAAATATAAATAGCCCCCAGCATTCCTTCCCAGGCATCCTGGTGGAGGGAGCTGCAGTTGCTTTGAATTGCAAAGGCTGTATTTTTACTTTGTTCTGGTTAAATCTCACCACCGTTCCCACAGCTACTCTTTTGTACAGAAAGGTGCTGTTAACTTCTATGGAAGTACTGCGAGGTAACTTCTTTCATGAATTTAAGGACAGTCTCATGCAAACTTGATCCTGTTCCTACTGGGCCTCAGAGGCAGAAGTGTCAGCACTTTCAGCAGGAAAGGAGAGCTGGGTGGTGGTTGTTGGTCTGTGCGGGACTGGATGTTAGAGTTTGAGTTTGGTCCCTCACTCTGAGGCCTGGAGAGGCTTGCTGAATTTGGGGGGAATGGGTGGATTAGGCATCAAGTTGGCAAAGGAAGAAGGTAACAATCATGTTCACTATGCCAGCATTTGAGCTCCCTTCATTTCCCAAGCAGCCTTTTCTTGCCTTTGTTTCTCTTGCCTTCAGCTTACAGTAAATGTCAAATATTTTGAGATCTCAGTGTTTATGCTGCTGTAGAGTTATGTGGGTGTGCCCAAAGCCTCTGACAGATGTCTAGCATTGACAGCTTGGGTTTTTTTGATCCAAAAAGATTGAAGTTTCCTCTGGCACCTCGCCTTGACCTGCTCCTTATATCTGTGCACTGTGATCTTGCACCTCTTCTGCCTCTGAGTTGAGATTAATTGCAAGAAGCTCAAAAAAACCCAACACTTTTAAAGTTCAAACATTTTTAAAGTTTTGGCACCATGACATTCCTAGTGAAGTGTTAACAGTTACCAGTGTTAACTGTTCATCACAGAACACCAGTACTATAACCTGTCTGCCACAGTCTTGGACTCCTTTGTTAATCAGCTGGAGCATCTTAAATTTATCAGATTATGGGCATTTTTTAGGCCCAATCTGGTTTTAGTAGCCAATCTCAGTGTGAAGCCACCATGAATTTAGTACAAATACCAATTTCAGCTTACTTTGCCTATTCATCTTCCTCCAGCTTTGCACCCTAGGGTCTGATTTCTGGAAATAGTAATGCAGGATATTTACAGAGAAGAAAACCAGGCTGAAGGGGAAGGAGACTGGAAAAGGAAGGAGGCATTAGGAGTTCAGTATGAGCAGCAGTAGAGCCTTCATCTCCCTTGTGCAGCTGGGAAACAGCGTTCCAGTCTGCACAGTGAATAGATGTGCAGTGCAGTTGCCTCAATTAAAATGCAGTAAAACAAATATTTTCTCGTGTCATAATAATGCTTTTTCAGATGCTAATGACTTCAGTTCATACCAGTTTCCTGACCTTGGTGAGGTGCTGCATAGAAACGTTGCCCAGAGGGCTACTTGTGTGCTCTAGGAGAATAAATTTAGAGTTTGAAAGTTCGACTGTGTGTTGTTTAGGCAAACAAAAACATGATTTCAGAAGGAAATGTCTGGAACTGTATAATGTGAAGGAGGTGGATTCACAGAGTCCACAGAGTCTTGCATCTTCCAGAGTAATTTAGGTTAAGGCTGAGCATTCAGTTAAAAGGTTCCTACGGAGGAATGGGAGTAGAAAATGAGGGAGGAAAATCTCTGTGTGTTAAATTATTTGGCATCAGAGGGAGAGTTTGACATGGAAAGGGCTTTGTGTTTGTCATTTTAAACATGTTTGTAATGTTATGCTGCTGGGTGGAGGTGTTTGTTTCTGTCCTGTCTGAAACCAAGTGTGAACTTCTGAAGGCACTGTCTGGTGCAGTGTTCCTATTCAAGGATGTGTATGAGTTTGCTGTTGGCATTTGGATGCACGTCCCTTCAACCCATTTATGATGCTGCATCTTTCCACTTCTGGCGTAGCAAGTTCGGGACCTGTTCTGCTTCTCTACCTGAATTCTGTGTTGGGAAAAAAGTGGGGCTTAAGAAAACATTTCTGCAATGGTGTTCTGTGAAATTCCCAAGAATTTCAGACTGGGGGTTTTTGCTCAGCAGATTAAGTGCTTCTTTCTTAGTGCATTTTACTGTATGTTTGCCTTGTGTCTTCTCAGAAGTGAAGTGTCTAGTCCCTGGTATATTTGGACTTGAAGATTCAGACCTTTTCTGTGGACACATGAATTCTGTTCTAGCTGCACAGTAGTACTGATAATGCTTTCTGTATTTATTCACAACTCTTTGTTTTTTGAAGGTCTTGGTGCCCCTGGTTCTGTTACAACAATTTCTGATGGAGTTGACCAGACGGGGCCAGGAACCACTGAGTGCCCTTGTGAACTTTGGGGTGACATATCTAGAAGATTATTCTGCAGATTACATCATTCAACAAGGAGGATGGGTAAGAAGACGTTATTTCTAAGTGTGATCCTAGTAGGAGTGAAAGCTAAGAGGGCTTGCTAGAAGTAAGCAGATGCAAGAAGGAATGACTCAGAAAAAGAAATGAAAAAAATAATCAGGAGGTCAGGACCAGAAAGGGATCTTTGGCAGTCATCTATTTCTCTTCTCTGCCCCAAGGCAGAACTGACTTTTACCCATTCATTTCTGATGTTGATATCAAAGACCTGTGTGATTGGACTCCACAACTTCCCCAGGCAGGCTGTTCCAGTTCTTTGCACGTCTGGTTTGTTGGATTGCTGCTGAAATTGAAGAGGTCCTTAGGTGTCAGATGACAATTAATTTTCATAGAGGGTGTGTTAAGGTGCTAATTTGTTGCAGTATGGTGAGTTTTGTGCTTCCCTGTTAATATCCATGGAGCACTGCATTTTGGAGCGGACACCCATAACAAGAGGTGCTGTGCTCGAGAGGTTCCTCTTTTTAATGGTATCTTCATCCTCTGGTGGCTTCTGGAAAAGGTATATGGTTTTTTCCTCCTCTTAAATTTCACAAGAGTTTCTTAGCAGATCAGTAATTGGGGAGCACTTCATACAGAAATGTCAGTAGGTACTAATTTATTTTTATAATAAGTGATAAGATAGCTAATGCGTATTAGGCTTTATAGCTGTGTGGGAACATGCATAGAATGAGCAATCAGGATTTCTTTGTGCTGCATTTTTCCTTGTAGAAATCTTTAATTCATGGTAAGCAGTGTTCCTGGGTCGTGGCGTGCTGAGAAAGTTTCACTTAGAAATACTTCAGAAAGGCAGCTCACAGCTGATGAGCTGGGTCTTGAAGGCTGAGCCTAAGATTACTGGGTTTGGGAAGGATTCCAGATTTGAATGGAATTAATCTGGGATTTGTGAAATGGCTCCAGCAAGCTGATTTATTCTAAAAAGAAAAGCTGTTCAGGAAAACCCAGTGATAAAAAAAAAAGTGCTAGTAGGAAAAATCTCATTCAGAAGCTTCTCGTATTTCAAGAGTTTAGCTGAGGGGTTTTTTTAACGAGCAGCTTGTTCCAGAATTTCTGCACATCTGCACCTTCTTTATCTGTTCCCTTCCCAGCAGTTGGGGAGAATAGTTCCCAAGGCCTGCAGGAGGGATTGTTTGTCTTTAATGGACAGAAGCACTAACAGCATGCAGCCAAGTGACTTTAGGTCATTTGATAAATGCACTCCTATCTCAAAGTATTCTCCTCCCAGGGCAGGCCCTTACTTGCAGCTTTTAGACAGATCGATGTTAGTACTTTTTTGCTTTTCTGCCTTGTTTTTTGACCTCCAAAAGGGCTGTGCTCTGTTCTCCAGCCCCTTTTTGAGGCCTGCTGTAAACACACTTCATAGAGCGCGGAGCTCCTGAAAACAAGCAGCTTTCCAGCACGGCCTGCGAGGGAGGGGGCTGTGCTTTGTGTTTGGGTGACTGTGCATGGATGTACAGATCCGGGTGGTGGTGTCCAGCGGGCTCTGAGCGTGTCTGTGCACATCCAGCCAGGCAGAAAATCAGACTGACACAGGCAGTGCAGCAAACAAGCCAGAGCTATTTTTGAAACAGCACAAGAGGCGAGGAAGGAGACAAGGTGATGAAAATCCTTTCCAGATGAATTAATGTAGCTGCACTAACCTTCGTGAGTTGCTCTGGGGATGGGCTTGGGGACCCACTGGGCATGTGGCTTTTTGTGGAGGAAGGGGAATATATGGTTATATTGTATTTTTTTCTTCCCTGTAAGGGAAAAGGTTCATTTTCACCCTGTGGCATGTTTCTGGGTTTGTTCCGAGTCGGTGGGATGGCAGTGCTGGGAGGGAGCAGGGCGTGGGGCCAGCCTGGGAGAGGAGAGCTTGTGTTCTGAGAAGGGCCGGGAAGAGCCCGGCAGGCTGGTAGCCACACAGAAGTGTTGGAGTGTTTGCATTTTTTAAGATAAGCATCTGCCACAGGGGCTCTGTGTGCCGGATCAAGTTGTCAGTAATAATTTGCTCGAGCCATAAGGGCAGTGCGTAAACCTGGGAGTCTCCAGTGACTCGTGTTGCTGTGACAGTAAGAGGAGCAAGTTTTGTGTTATTTTGGAGCGGTATGAAGACAGGTCTTTCCTGCAGCTGCTAAGAGCTTGCTTAAAAGTGAGAAGATGCAAGAATAGCCTGTCTGGTTTTCTGTGGAGAGCTTCAGAGAAGTCAGCTTTTCAGGGGCAGACCTGGAAAGCTCTGTAGTGTCTCTGCTGCTGTCTCATCCCTTGGCACCATGTAATTTGGGATCTGCCTCAAGTTTTGGATTGAAGTGAACCTTTGCCAGGAGGGGAGTAGCCAGTCAAAGGTAAGGGGTCAGCGGAGCCCTTCCTGTGCCCCAGTGCGGATCTGTGGAGTGAGAATTGTGCAGAGCTGTGTCATCCCTTTGCTGCATCATTGTGTGCAGCCACGATGCGGCTGGAGGAGCTCCCAGGGTTCTGCATGTGTGCGAGATTTGAGGTTCTCTTGTGGGCTCAGGAGGCTTGTGGGTCCAGGAGAGCATCTGGCTGAGGGTGGTGGACAACTGACTGGAAGCAGCTTTTCCAGCTCAAGGGCATAAAGGTTTACAAATTGGTTAGCTATGCAGCAGATTTCAAGAAACTGGCGTGGCTTGGGGGAAAATGAGAAATTTGATATACTGGAGGATGAGAAGTTGCTTTTTGATTTTCCATGCCAGTCCCACAGAGATACGGTGCTGAGATGGTGTGTTGAAACAATGAGTGCTCCCCTCCCATTCTCCCTCCAGGCACTAAAACTGTAATTCAGCTAACTTTTGATGGCAGTGTGGGACTGGGATGTACTGGTGGGTTGGTTGATTGGTTGGTGAGGGAATGGCTGGCATATTTTTATGCTCCCTCTTTCACTAATTGCTCTGACAGGTTTGGCTGCAGCTCTTGCGCTTACCTGTTTAACTCTTAAGTCGTAGTATGACCTCTGTTTTGGAGCAAAAAGCGTGCTGGGCATTCCAGATTCTCTAAACAGACACATGCGGGGACACACACTTCTTCCTCCTCACTAATGGGTCAACTGGTCCTACTAAGACCTTCTTCCTTTTTCACCTTGAGCCATTCCAAAACAACACCCAGCCTGATTTACAAGTAGCTTTGTTCTTTTCTTTCCCAAAAGCCAAGTTAGGGCTCAGCAAACAGACATGCAGCGTGTACATGCTCTCCCCACCCCTTTCCTCATCTCCCCACCCCTTTCCTCATCTCTCCTCCCTTCTCTTCCTCTCCACTCCCTGTACCTCCCCTGCCTTTTTGCTGTCTCTGACTTCTCCAGGGCTGAATGCTGCTGCATCAGAAGCAATTCTCGGTCTCCTGGAAAAGTGCACAGTAAGACCAGTCAGTTGGTAAGGATTTTTACCCTCTTCCTTTCCCCCCCACCCCTTCCCAAATAATTTATTTCTCCTCAAGTTCTGCGGATCCTGTTTTCCAGGGTTTGATTTCATCTATGTCGAAATATCTGGGAATGTCTATAAGGAGGAAAAAGTGTAAGATTTCTTGCAAGCTAGCTGCCTTTTTTTTTCTCTCAGATTGCCATTCCTGTTAGCAGCCCCTCTGCTTTTCCCTCGTTTGAACCTGTTTATCAGTGTGCAGTTAATAACCTTTCTTCTCAGCACAAGCCTGGGAGTTATATTTGTGACTCAGGGCAGAAATTGTCTCTGCCTTCCCAGGGGTCTTGTCTCATGAAGTTCAGACCTGGATTTGCATTTAACTAGTTAACTGCCCATGCTGAAGGGAAAAAAAGTAAATTTGCTTGAAATCTGCATAGTGTTTAGAGTTTCCTATCTCAGCCTTAGAGGAGCTGTTTTCTCGGTGTCTCCAGTGTTTTGCCTTGGGCTTTGCAGCTGGTTTAGTTGTTTTCTTTGCTGCTGGTGATTGAATAATACACATATTAGAGAGTGTTAACAGTCTGGAGGAGAAAGAGAGTAAAGAGACAATTGTCATCCTAGGGAAGCGAGGTAGTCCGTTTGTGCTTCTGGAGATGAAAATCTCCTTCTGCAGCAGTCCAGGTGTCTGCCCTGGGAATGACAATGCAGAAATAGAGAGACGTGCTTTGCTGGAGGAGAGAGAAGTAAGTTTAACATGGCAGAGATGCAAGAAAGGGCAGTATAGTTAGAGGAGTCCTAGAAAGGAGTTTTCCTTTCAAAATAATTATACTTTATGTTTGTATGGAATACTGCAGTGAAGTGTCCACTTCTATTTATATGTAACTTCTTTGGTACAGTAATAGATTTTTTAAATTTTTAGGCACCGTGGTTGAAGAAGGACATTGAATGGTAAAGGTGCAACTAAATCTCCTTTCTCTTTTCCCTTCCAACAACTTCAAATCTGAAGATGTGGTCTGTAAATAACTGAATTTACCTCATTTTAAGCCCATACGACTGAAACCTTAAAGGGTGTTGCATTGGTGCTGACTTTCTGCAGGTTGTTGAGGTTGTGTTGGAAGGCAGGGATGGAAGAGGATCATTTCTGCCAGCTGTTCTAGCCAAAGCATTCCTTGAAGGGAATGAGAGCAGTGGCTGCAATATCAGAGTGTTTTGATGTGGTTCACTCAACTTTTTTTTCTTTATTTTCCTTAATAAGAAGTGCAGTCCTATTTGTAAGAACTCTACTCTCTTTTTCTTGGCTCCACCTATCTTGACAATTTCAGAGGGATGAACAGAGAGGCACAGTGAGTGCCCGAGAGCTTTTTGTGACTTCTTTATATTTTAAAATGTTTTGTTCTGGATCTGAGTGTTGTCAGCAGCTCCTTTGTAATCCGTTTCTCTGAAGGATTAGCCAGGTGGTGCTGTCAGGTCTGACTTCCATGAGGGTCTGAAAAGGTTTGGTATAACGGGGCCGGGGATGGAGACAGGGAGCAGATGGAGCCGCAGCCTGGGCACAGCCAGGTGGGAGTGAAGCTTCCTGACCACAGCAGCCATCCCTGGGCACAGGCACCCCTGCTCCAGCACACAGCTGCTCCTCTGCCACAGCTACAAATCATAAAGTGAGCACATTCCCAGCTCTAGGGAAGGTTGTTGTTGTGGGAAGTTTGCTTATTTCCCTGAGGGAGATGTCTTAGGATCCCTGGACACAGGCCAGTTCGTCAGTCCTTGCCTCTTGTTTTTCAGATGCTGGATTTTAAGCACAAATGCATGTGATGGGTTCCTGGTGCTCATTGCTGTGACACTGTTGGTGTGGGGCCATAGAAGCATAGAATATCCTGAGTTGGAAGGGACACACAAGGATCACTGAGTCCAAGCCCTGAATCACAGCATGTGCCTGAGAGCATTGTCCAGACACTTCTTGAACTTCATTTTTCTCTGGGATAGGTTATGTTACAAGATAGTCAGTGCCCTCACCTAAGGAACTTCCTAGCTCAGTTGAGTGTTTGAAATTTTTATGATAGCCAAGATTGCTCTCCTGGGACAATGTGTCCTGCCAGCATTTCCTCTTGAACCTCAAGACTCTCTTTTTCTCATGGATTTTATGTGGCTCTGTTTAGTTTCGTGTTGAGGGGTTGAAGCTCAGGGAACGTGGAGGTTTTTTCCCCGGTGGCACTCTCCGACCTGTACAAAATGTTTGCCTGTGTTGGACAAAATCAGGATCTGGGGTGTACAGGTGGCTTGCTGGGCTATATATTTTTCAGGTGGGCTTCTTTGTGTCTTCAGAAATGGGTTTTGTGTGAGTTGCCTGTCCACATCATTCCTTGTTTATACTTTCAGAACTGAACCAGAGAGACCAGTTGAACTTTTAAGAACACTTAAAACCAAACCCTAGAAGAAGCTGCAACAGCAGTTAGACACAGTTGTTTTGCATTTTCCTGCTCTTAGGAGTTTACAGGGCAGGGCATGCAAAGTCTGTTCCAAGATGCAGTAAATGTTCTGTTGGACACCTTAATGGGGATCTCTTCTGTTCACTGTCTAATCACATCTCCATTATAGATGCAATGTGTGCTACTACTCCTACTATTTTTTGCAGAGAAAAGCGTTGGTTTTATCTTTGAGACAGTCAGAATTTTGATTTGAATATCTCTTGGCACCAGAAGCAGCTTCGCATAAATCATGCTGAAATGATTTTGTTAAATAAGGATTTTTTTTCCTTATGCTTAGTTAAAGGTTTTGCTGTTTGGCAAATACATACTGTAGTTAATGAGTCTGTTTGTTTGTATACACTTAATAATAGACATATTAAAAAACTATAAAAATAATATAGACAACATAAGAGTCTCTATGTCTTGGGGGTGGTATTGTTATGTTTGCTGTCTTTAAATCATCATTGAAAGTTAACAGGTGTTTTTAAGTAACAGTCCTATACTATATTATTGGAGGAGCTTTCAGACATTTTTTTCATTATTTTCTTACCAGTTTGCAGTTGTCCAGTGTAGCTCACCCTGCAGCACACTGGCTGTGGCCTCTCCTGAGGCCAGGTGTGCCACATTGTTAATAGTGCTTCCTGGCACTTGTAAAAGCATCGTGGAACATTCCTGCAAGTCAAACCCCATAGGCAGAGGACAGTGATTGATTTTGGTAGCTGATCTTTTCCTCAAGACTGCCTCATGGCATGTGGCCATTCTTGCTGTGTTCTAGCCAAGCAGGGGAATCTGCAGTTCTCTGTCTCCTCATAAGTTGTGCCAACTCTTTCCTCAAGTGGCAGTGGTTGGGATCAGGAGTGGCAGGAAGCTGCAGTGAGAGACTCAAGCTTCTCTGCCACACCTAATGTGGTTCTCTAAGTATGCTGGATGAGGAGAAGCACTCCCAAGTTTGCAAGTTTCCCACTGCAAGTATGAAAAAGAGCAACTCTGATCTTTCTGGTTTGAAGCAGTAGACTGTCTATTTACAATAAACAAAGCAGATAAAGAAATGCTTACACTCCTTACTTACTATTAAATTGAAAGTGTAGGGCTTATATAAGGCTGCCTCAGGTTATTAAAAATCCTTCCACATGTTTCATCCTGTCCTGAAATAATCTGCCTGCTGGAGCTTTGCTTCTGGGTCACATCTGTAGATGAATCAAGAGAATTGTCCTAAATGTCATTCAGTTTTTATTGCAGCTGCTTTAAAAGGAAAAAAAAACCCACCAAAGTGCAAACCTCAACTGAACCGGCACAAAATCCAAGCTTTATCCGCTTGACTTTATGTATTAAATCTTAATTCAGCTCAAGAAATATTAATCATGTATCCTAAATAATGCCTATTACTGTGTGGATTTTCAGTTAAAGCATCATAAGCTTTTAATGAAAAAGTGCTGGAATTACCCACTGCCAGGTTGTCAGCTCTGCCCCAGCCTTCCCAGCCACGGGCGATCCGTCGCTCCAAGCCTGGGGAATTGTGTCCCTGAGGCACTGACACGGAAGGTAAATTGTCTGTAAAGACAGAAAGGAATCAGCCAGGCTGCATAAGGCTCTGATTTATGGGCAGCCAGCAGCTGATAACTCTTTTGAGGTCAGCGCAGTTTGCGTGAGAAAAGGAACAATAAAACTCTTGAGCCCCTTTGGCCCTCCTCCCTCGTGCTGAGGGCAGGCTTCGTGTGTAGCGTTGGCACACGTATTAATGAGGTGTTTGAAACAATCAGGGTTGCCCCTGTTCCTCGTATAACCATCCCTTCATTTCCTTACCCTCTCCGGAGAGGTTTATCCTGCACGTTACCCTCCGGATATGCCCAGATCTCACGTGTATTTTGTGAGAAGCACATCTCCAGTGAAAGTACGTATTTAGAAGTCTCAGGATGGTTTAAATTTCAGGGCAGTCTCTGCACCCGCTGTCCCCACTGGCTACGGGTGGCTCCATCCTCCCCTCCGTGGGCTGCTGTCATGGCTCAAAGCCTCTTGGCTTTCACCAGTGCACAGTATGTGACTTCAGGGGAATTCAGGCTGTCTGAATGTAGCCCTTGGTGGTGTTTTTTTGCTACAATCGCCAGAGCTCACAAATCCTCAGCAGTACAGTGTGTTTTTGGAATATTTTTGTATATGCCTGATGCTGAGTGAGTCACAGCAGCATGGGTGCACTTCCACTGGAATGTTAAGAGCAGGTAAGTCTGAAGAGATCTTAAGCAGATCCCCATTAAGAGCAGAGCTGTTATCAGTGGTGTGTGTCCCTGTTCTTTCTTCTAATGTCACACCACAGATGTGGTCTAGTGTGTTGTGATGTGGTGTGGACAGGAAATAAATTCATCCTGATTTGTGGAAGTGTAGAGCTGAACAGAGAGGAGGACAGTACAGAGGTTTGTGAGATTGCGGGTTTTACCCCTAATTATTTTGTTGTTTAATTGCTGTTTTTCTGAGTCTCTGTCACCTGTGGAAATAAAAAATTGGCTTTGATCATAGGTGTCTGTTAGCAGCTTATACTCCAGTGAGAGTATTTCCTGCTTCAGCAACATCCAGAGCAAAACCTGATGTTCAGAGGAGTGAGGGTACAGTCTCAGAGTGGGTGGGCAGCGGGCTGCCTGTCCATCCTCAGCACAGGGTGGTGGAAGCCAACCACAGCGAGTGACCCCTGCTGTGTGTGGAGTCCTGTCCTCCCACGCTGCACAGCAGCCCTGGCTCACATGGCTCAGTGCTTGGTCTCTTTGGATCCAGTAACCTCTGCCTTTACTTAAGTTTCTTGGCTCTTCTTTTCCATTGCCCTTAATTCGCAGTGCTGGTTGCTTCCTCCTTCGTGTAGAGCTCTATTTTGTTTTACTGGCCTGAGCTGCACTAAAAAAAAATTAGTTCTTTTACTGGAACATGACTTTCAAAAGGGTACTGGAGTCTTAAGTTGTCAGTGACTGCTTGCAGAGCAGAGCTTGCTTTGGGTTTGGCATGTGGGTGGTGTCTGAACATTTTCACAAATGTAATGCCTTATTCATTTTTATTACATTCTGAATTAAGACTTTGTGGTGATCCTCAAGCAGCTAGTGAACAGCTTAATCGCTTTTAACCCTTTCCCTGAGGAACTCTGTGCATTGTTTCACTTCAGTTTCTGAACATCTTACCAAGCTAGATGATGGTTCTCACATCTGAGCAATTTAAAAATATTTATGAAGAGAAATTTCTTTTCAAGTGTTTTGTAATATTCCTTTGCCCATGTCCAAATATCTTCTAAAATTCCATGGGCCAAGGGTTAAAAACATCTCTGCAAAATAATAAGTGTGTTTGTTTTTAACTGGGATCAGTTCCTGACACAGGTCACTGTGTGGATCCATAAAAAGTTGTGAAACAACCAAGGAGGTGTCTTGGAATGGGAAACTATAGGTAGGAATCAAGCCCCAAATTCACAGGTGTTGGGAAGAGTTTAAAAGAGGGACAACTGCTCAGAGTGCTTTAGGAGAACTATTGCATGTGGAAGGGAGCAGGGAGAAAGAGAATGAATGGAATTTTTTGTTATGATGGACTGTACAGGAAAGCTTGGAATTTGCACAGAAGGGGCTCCCAGCATTGCAGTACTTGATAGAATGTTCAAATCGTTTTTGTTACAAGCAAGAAAGTTACTGAATCTTTGTTAATTGTTTCACAGATTTCTATTATATGGCATAGGAAACTTTGGGGTTCCTCTCTGCCCCCATCTCTTTGTCCTCAGTTCAGCTGGGGTAGAGTTAATTTTCTTCCTAGCTGGTACAGAGCTGTGTTTTGGATTTAGAATGAGAGTAACATTGATAACAAGCGATGTTTTAGTTGTTGCTAAGTAGTGCTACCCCTAAATCAAGGACTTTTCAGTGTCTCATGCTCTGCCAGCGAGAGGCATGAGGAGCTGGCAGAGAGCGTGGCCAGGGCAGCCGACCCGAACTGGCCAGAGGGATATTCCATGCCATGGAACATCGAGCCCAGTACATGAACTGGGGCTGATCACAGGGAATCAGTATTTTACACTTGCAGTTTCTCCAGCTGGAGCCCACTGTCAAATTTTCAGGATGCCTACAGATATTTCCTAGCTAAATAAAAGCAAGCAAATCCTGTCACCATCTCTGGGTGTCTGTGCTTGGCTGTTTGTTTCAACTTCAGTTGTGTAGCCAAAGTTATGACGGCAGTCTTCGAAAGTGAACTTGTTTAAGATTAGCTAAAATGGTAGTAAAATACTACAATTACTGTAGAGTCCAGCTTGTTGGTACAAAGTAGAAACACAGGCTTCAGATAGCACTGGGAATGGGATAAAACTAATGTAAGAGGAAAACTGTTAGATGGAAATGGGATAAAATTAATGTAAGAGGAACACTGTTAGGATGAAAATGGACAAGCACTAGAGAGCACTTGCACAGAAAGGAGGGGGGAGTGGTATTGAGCTGGGATCATGCACTTGAATTTGCTTTCTTTTTCTTTGTTCTGTTGCAGTTTGGTTTCAGACTTCAGTATCTTGTCGGGTTAATAATGACCATGTGGTGTGTTTTGGTGATTAATCGGTGATAAAGTAACGTCAGGGAAAGGAGGAGCTCCCAGCAAAGCTCATATTAGAGGTTCCATTCTCTGGAAACGCCAGCTGGACCAGCTGGGTTCTGTAATCTCTACTGAAATGTAGGTCAGGCAGCTGCTGCTCCTGCAGAGCTCCTCTCATCTTTCTTCCAGCTCACCAAGTTTCCAGGTGTCCTGTTCTGTCCCGTACAGGGGAGGGAATGCTGAAGCCGTCGCTCACGTGTTGTGTCCTCCTTTTTGTTCGTAGGGAACAGTCTTTGCTTTGGAATCCGAAGAGGAAGAGTATCCCGGGCTCATTGCAGAGGACAGCAATGACATCTACATCCTGACCAGTGACAACTCAGGACAGGTGAGCCCCCCGGAGTCCCCCACGGTGACCACGTCGTGGCAGTCGGAGAGCCTGCCCGTCTCCCTGTCGGCGAGTCAGAGCTGGCACACAGAGAGCCTGCCAGTCTCCCTGGGACCCGAGTCCTGGCAGCAGGTGGCTATGGATCCTGAAGAAGTCAAAAGCCTGGACAGCAACGGAGGGGGTGAAGAGAGGAGTGAGAACAACTCTTCCAACTCCGACATTGTGCACGTGGAGAAGGAAGAGATACCAGAGGGGATTGAGGAAGCGGTGGTGTCAGCTGGCGCTGCAGAGACCATGCAGGCAGTGTTTCCAGAAACCTCTGCTTCTTTACAGGAAATAAAACCTCCTGAAATTGCTGCTGCTGCTGAAAAAGCACATCCCTCCGCGCTTCTGCGTACAAAACAGGAGGAAAAGGGAAAAGCAGCCGAAGAGCTTCTTGAACCCGAAATCCCCGTGTTAAGTAAACCTGTCCCAAAGTTAGCACCGTCAGAAGAAAAGGCTGCACCAGAACCTGAGAAAATACTGCTTCCAGGGGAAAAAAAAGTGGGGAAAGAGGGCCATTTGGAAGAAATAGAAGAGAAGTCCTCAGCTGCAGAGGAGAAGCCTATCCTATTGCCAGAAGGGAAATCTATACTGCTGTACGGCGGGGCTGCTGCAGTCGCTATATTGGCTGTAGCAGTCGGGGTAGCGCTGGCGCTTAGGAAAAAGTAACAGAGCTCTCTTGAGGAGGAGGGGGGAGAGAAGAGAGCACATCCAATTTTTGTAGTTGTGTTACCTAAAGGTTGAGCTGCCTGCTGTTTAATTGGACATTTGAGTAACTCAGTGGTGATGAGGTGAGGTTGTTCAATAAGCCTCCAGCTATGGACAATCATGTTTTTAGTAGAATTGGGGCGGGGACTGGTTTTTCGTGATTAAAGTACGGGGGTATTTTTAAAAAAAAAAAAAAAAATTCTGCAAATTTAAGAACTTAAGTGCAGGTGCTGAAGAAAGGGGTGCTCATACTCTAGGAACTGCAACAGAGAAATCCCCAGGGGAAGGGGAGAGCCAGCTGCTGCCAACCCCTGGAGATTTTGGCTTTTAAGATTGACCGCTATTGCAGCTGTGCTGTCTTGTCACTTCCTGTTGCGCCCCCGAGCCCCTCCTAACAAACATTAGCCAACCTGAGTCCTGTAGCGAGAGGCTGGTCTCCCTTTTGTCTCAGCTTCCTCTCAGGTACAGCACTGCTCCTCATAACCTTCCAGGTTCCTCCTAAGCCCCAGTGGGACAGTGCTTATTCTTACCTCTTGGCTCACACTGGTTTTGGCCCCTAACGTTTACTGGAGCCCCATCCTGTGAAGATGCTGCCTCTCTATAGCTGTATTATCTCTGAGCATCCTGGTGTTCCTGGGGCAGAGGTGCTGCCCAGGAGAGTGGGGGGGACACTGCTATTTGCTGGTTTGAGAATCCATTTGCTCTGCTCCTGCCCAGCCCACTTTACTGCAACCTTTCAGTTATCAGAGGTACGAAATTCATGCTGGACACGGTGCCATTGGGATCAGTACTCTGAAATCTGGGGTCTATTCAGCAAAAATACAGCAAAACCGTGTGGAAGCAAGGCCAGTGCCTCAAGTGCAATTCAGACGTTAAACGCTCTGCTGTCCTGTGTCACGCTGCAGTCTGCATTGTCTTTCCCAAGTTAAGCACAGAGTGTATTTAGTCCTAACTTGGTCTTGCCTGTGACAGAATCCCAGATATATAAAGCAATGGATTCTAGTAACTGAGCAAAAGAGCATTAAACATTTCTATCTGCTTGTTCCTGACCTGGCCCGGAGTGGTGTTCAGTGCGATTTCTTTCACGACTGTGAATCTGTAATTAGCTAAACTTACAGGTTCACAAATGATGAGCAAGTTACTTTGGCAAAAAATGCCCCTTCCTGCAGTCACAACACTTCAGGTGTGCGTGGAGAGAAACCTTTCAAGTATTGCCCTGCTCCTTAGTCGGATCCAGCTGCAAGCATTCCCCTGTCAGCCGTTTGTGTGTCTGTCCTTGTCCATCCTGCAGCTCCGTGGGCAAGGCTTTGGGCTTCCCAGGCAGAACTGTGGATGCTTCTTTGAGGGTTGGTGCTGGCACTGTGGCTTAGACCAGATGGAGGAAGGTGAAAGGGAACTCGTGATAATGTAAAAAACTAAACGTGAGCTTATGGGAATCTTCGCAAAGCACAAAGGTACTTTTATTTCTAAATAACCATATCAAGAGTACATCTCCTGATGAGCCTGTTTCTTAAGGGATCTCAGAATGAAGATCTTAGCATATTCTCTATTTTAGGATACTCTTGCTGCATTTTCCTATCCCAGGATGCTGGAAAGTTAGTCAGAATGTGTCAGATTCTGAGGAACTATTTTTGTTTAAGCTTTTGTGAAATGGATTTTCTAGAAAACTTACTGGATTTTGAACTCTGTGTGTGTGAAGTTGAATATTAAGAGGAAGGGTTGTCATGTATATACTGCCACTGTGGACTGAACTTGGGAGCTCTGGAGTTCTGGACTGTACTGTTGATCATTGATTGCTCTTCTTCCATGTACAAAACATTGCAGGTTGGCCTTATCAGAAAAAAACCCAAATCTTTTATCACATTGCAGAATGGAATTGACTTTTTTTTTTGCCATTTTCTAGTGCCCTGCTGGTCCTCATTGCTGTGCTGTGTCCCCAAAATGGGTCACTGGGACCTCTTCATGCAAGGTACTCTCTGGTGTCTGCCTTCCCCCACACGGCAGTTCCCTCTCCTGGCCCCTTGCAGGAGTTCCCCTCACATGGAGGAGAGGTCTCTTTACGGTGCATCTGTCACGGACATGCAGGAACAGTTTAGCTTTGTTTCACAGGCCGTGTGTATCAAGGAATGGTGCAGTCTGTGAGGTGGCAAGGGCAGCTTTATTGCTTGGTCAGTCGGGGTAGGGCTGCCCCTCTCCTGCTGATTTGCTGATGGCTTTGGGTTCTTCTCTGGGCACGTTCTCTGTGGGAGAGAACTGTTCTTAACCTACATCCTCCCCTTACTGAAGATGATGAACCTACTTTTGGTACATCCCCACCGCTAGCTGCACAGCGGGTTACTCTGGAGCAGAGATGGATTCTGTGGGCACTCTGGATAACTTGTGAGCCAACGGGGGGAGGGTGGAGGCAGGGCTGGTGTTACTTCATCTCTTCTCTGGCTGTGGTTGTTTCAGTAGCAGTGTGGAGATGGGTAGAGGACAGACAAGAATAAATCCAGGCTGGCTAGGGAAGAAGTTCCTAACCTAATGGCACAAGGAGCCCTGTGGGGCATGAAATAACAAGCTTCCACACACAGCAGTGAGAAGGTGGCAGCAGTAGTAAGGAAAATAAATGAGTGTGTTAGGCATTTTTGTGGTCAGGCAGAAGCCTTGAGTATCTGGTGTGTTGCTACATTTAAAGTAGCAGCAGTTGCACCATGTGTTTTGGTTGCTTGGTCCTCTCTTTATAAAATTCTCCTCCTTCTAGGGTCCTTTAGATTTGACAAGTCAGCAAGAATTTGTACCCTCCTCTCCTCCACCCTACTGACCACGTGTTCAGAAAATTGATTGTATGAGTCTCTTTCCTCTGGGAACACTCCACTAGTTAACAAGGTCAGCTGTGGGGTTGAGTTTTGCAGAGTTTGGAGTCCTGTGGTCAGAGCTAGGACAGGCCTTGTGGAAGCCACCAAAGGGTGGATAAGCTCAGATGGCAGTGTTCTTACAGACCTGAGTGAGAGGCTGCACTGTTAAGAGGTGTGAATTTGAAAATGGAAGTTTTCTACCCCCCCATCTTCAAGTATATTACAGTAACCTTAAACTGCAGGGTCCAGTTACCCCGAAAGGTGTGATGCAACCTCTCTTTAGTGGATCTCTTGTAGCTGGCAGAGGGAAGGCAGGAGCTATATACTTACAACAGGGCATATGGAATTACTTCCACTTGTGTTGCTTATCCCCTTCCCAGAAGTGCCTCAGTATCTGTCCTCGAGTGGCCTGTACTTTAACAAAATATCTACCTTAGACCCATTCTGTCTTCACTTTATGCTTAGCATACACTAAAGCCGAGATGCTAAAACAGCAGAGGACTGGATCTATGAAAAAAGTGGCAAATACTTGAGGAACTGCAGTGGGCAGCCTGCTCAATAAGGAGTTGTCACCAGAGAGGCTTTCAAGATAAGGTGCAACTTAAATTCAGCTGTGCTTAAGTCTAAGCTATGCTTAGTTGGGCACTGTGGCTGGGAGCTAGGCAAGGACTTTGTTCAGCTGGCACTGCAGGAACAAAAGGCTGGGAGCAAAGACTGAAACCCAGAATTCCTCTGTTGCCCAAAAGCCCAAAGTGCAGATGCAGAGTCACATCCCAGCCTGTTGCAGCTCTTGTGTGGTGGGTGGAGCCTGGTGGGCTCCTGAGTCCCTTGAGCTTCAGAAGATCCAGGCTGTGGGGCTGTAGGTGGCATGGCAGTGCTGAACTGCTCAAGTGGCTCAAACACTTTGGTTTCCTCAAACAGGAATATTACTGGGTGCACAGAGAGGCAGCTTAAAAACTTAAGGTTTTGGTTCTCACTGGGCTGGGTGGATGCTGAGTAGAGGTTCTCACGGTGGGAATTCGGCTGCTGAGAACTACTGAAAATGACTTAGATCTAAAATACTAGTTCTGGCCCAACAAAACAAGCAGAGGCAAGGAAGCAGCACTTCTGCAGCCTTCTGTCCCTTCAGATGTGAATCACCGAGCAGCTGCTGCTGTAGGTACTCGCCAGTCCAAAGAGAAGCCCCAACCACAGAGCCAGGCAATGCAGCAGAAGTGTGGTCTCTGTTCAGTATTGCACCTGGGTTTGGTAAATTGTGGCTGGAGGTGAAGTGCCTTTTGTGGGTGTTTGCAGTTTCTTTCCTAACTTCCCTTCTGGAGAGCAAGTCAGTACTACAGGAATCCATCCTTGCTGTGTGCGAGGGCTTCATTTTTCATCCTGGCTGGGGCTGTGCGCAGGCAGCTGCAGCTCAAGGGCCAGGTGGAAACTGCAGTGCTGAGTGCTCTTACACAGGACAAGTTTTGCTGCCAGAATCCCATTTCCTTCCTTCCCACATAAGCACTGATCACAGCTAGGCTAACACTTTGGACTGGATTTTTAAACTAATCAATGCTTTCTAATGGTCACAATTGAAAAATTTAATTAGTGCTAAACAAGCAAGCTTCTCAAGTTTGGTCTTCTTTCATTTTAATGATTGTAGTAGATAAAATAATGTGAGGTTATAAACCTTCCCTGTATTTAATGTCAGTTACAGAAGTATAGCAGTACTGGCAAAGCCCTAGTAAGGTAGATCTTGCTATTTTGGCAAAAAACTAGAACTGTTTCTGGCACTGCAGCCTCTCATTCACTAAGCCAGAGCAAGCTCCTATTACAGAATTTGAGAGTGTAATTACTAGATTCTTTTGCTGTGAAATGGGGGAGCGGAGTGGAGAGGTGCACATGGCCAGCCCAGCTGTGATGCCTACGGGCATCAGAAAAACCCAGGGCTTCAGTAGAATGCCAGATTCCAGGCTCTATTTGTCTCTGCTCATGTTGGAGCACAATGGGAAAAAGTATTTCCCAGTGAAAAATTCCTGGTTTGTATCTTTACTGATGATCTGGATGAGGGGATCGAGTTTAACATCAGCAGATTTGCAGATGACGCCAAGCTGGGTGCAAGTGTCAGTCTGCTGGAGGGTAGGAGGGTGCTGCGGAGGGACCTGGCCAGGCTGGAGCAATAAGCCGAGTGCAGCACTATGAGGTTCAGCAAGACCAAGGGCCTGGTCCTACACTTTAGCCACAACAACCCCCTGCAACACTACAGGTTAGGGACATAGGGACTGGACTGAAAGGGACCTGGGGATATGACTGACAGCAGCTGAACTTGAGCCAGCAGTGTGCCCAGGTGGCCAAGAAGGCCAGTGGCACCTGGCCTGGATCAGGAATCTGTGGCCAGCAGGACCAGGGCAGTGATTCTTCCCCTGTACTCGGCCCTGGTGAGGCTGCACCTTGAGGCCTGTGGCCAGTCCTGGGCCCCCAGTTTAGGAAGGATGTTGAGATGCTGGAATGAGTCCAGAGAAGGGCAACAAGGCTGGCATTCCAGACCCTAGGAGGAGCAGCTGAGAGAGCTGGGAATGTTTAGTCTGGAGAGGAGGAGGCTCAGGGGAGACCTCAGCACTCTCTACAAGTACCTGACAGGAGGGTGCAGCCAGGTGGGGGTCAGGCTCTGCTGCCAGGCAACAGCGACAGGACAAGAGGACACAGTCTGAAGCTGTGCCAGGGAAGGTTTAGTTTGGACATTAGGAAGAAGTTCTTCACAGAAAGGTGATTGGACATTGGAATGGGAGCTGGTGGAGTCACCACCCCTGGAGGTGATTTCAGAAAACCTGGATGTGGGAGTCAGTGCCAGGGTCTTGGTGCCAAGGTGGTGTTTGGCCATAGATTGGACTCGATCTCAAAAGTCTTTTCCAGCCTAGGTGATTCTGTGAAACATGGAGGGGTGAGGCACAGTATCTGCTCTACCTAGTGAGGGCAGAAGCTGTGCATGACTTTAATTTGGCTTGGACTGCTTAAGGAAGGTTGCAAGAACAGTATTGCTTTGACTTCATGTATGTACCTGTGCTTAAAAGTGCAAGCTCTGTATTGCTGTTAAAAAAAGGGGAGGGGGGCAGGGGGTGTTTATAAAATTTAAGCCAGCACTATTTGACTCGGGTAGACCAAGCTTGCAGGACCAGGTCTAGGCAATAGAAC
Organism: Gymnorhina tibicen; assembly: GCA_013399875.1. Classification (NCBI taxonomy): domain Eukaryota; kingdom Metazoa; phylum Chordata; class Aves; order Passeriformes; family Artamidae; genus Gymnorhina; species Gymnorhina tibicen. Next base: position 1,466,157 of record VXAZ01005694.1, on the reverse strand, counting down.
TCAGTTTGTGTCTGACAGAGTGTGAACTCTCCTGCCCAGGACTTGGCTGGGGAATGACACCAGCTTGGAAGGGTCAGTAGTGTTAAGTCCAGGGGAACCACAACACATCACTCAGATCCACCTCCTTAAGTTAAGTAACTTTATCACTTTTTTTTCCTACTTAGAGCTGACCTTGTCTCAGTCTCTTGGGTAGGCTGACTTGCTTCCTCCAAGCTAGAGGTCTATGGTTGTGCTGTAGAAGTGGGGGAGCTCCTGTTAGCTTCCAGTGGAAGCTGCTTTTGATCTCCCTGCAGTATCTGCAGGGCAGGCAAGGGACACTATCGATGTGGACACAACAAACTGCCGAGGATGCATCTTACTGCTGTACCTTTAGGGGCTTTGTCCTCATTTTTAAACTTGCAGGATAAGCTTTTATTCAAGTGTAAACCTAAACCCCACTCAGACCAAAAGAATGCCACTTGATTTGTTAAGTAGCAAAGAGTAATGGGACTGACTCTGAAGCTGCAGGTTAGGGGATCTTTTGTGCTAGGCTTCTGCTGGGTGTAAGCAAATAGCAACAGACTTGCAGGATTTTGGATTCTGTTCTCAAGAGGCCTGCCTGGGGAAAGACCCTGACTGCTCCTCAGGTCACCCATTATCCCAGGAACTCGTCATACTGTTCCTTCCAATATGCAAGTGCAGCCCTCCTGGGGAAAACTGTCTAAAGCTTCTTGTGCCATTTGGTTAATAAAAGTGTTTCCACCTTGACAAGAAAGTTCTTTCCAGCTTCATTGTTCAATATTCAGTTCAAGTGAAGGGGTATGTACATTTTTTCCCTCTGCTAATGGGACACTGCTGTAAGACCATGCCCCCAGGTTGCACTTTAATAAATGGTACAGTTTTCAAAAACAACGTGTAGACTACTTCTGTGCTTCCCCTCTCCCCCCATTGTAGTGCAGGCACCAAAAGAAAAGGTGGTTTTACTTATGTGAAACTTGCTTATACAAGGCACAAGGACAGGACCTGAGTGTCTCTACTGCTGCCAGCTGCATCTTAAGCTATGGTGAATTAGAAGAATGCCATGAGTACTTGCACAAAAAATTTTCAGGTGGAAACTGAAAGTCTGCAGAGCTGTAGTAGCCATCAGAAATGAAATCTTTATTTAGGTTAAAAAAACCCATAAAATATTTACATACTTAGAAAAGTCCTGAGGCAGCTGGATCACAGGTGACACATTTGCCACCTTGTGTGATTATAAGTTTGTATCAAACAACCTGAGTCCAAACTTGTTCAACCTGAGATGTGACAAGACATGCTACTTTTTCTTAAGCACATCCAGGTTGCATTGCCAAGAAGACTTGCCCTGTGCCTACCCCGCCCTTTTCTTTACAGTTTTTCTGTCAGTTTTAGTTTTCAAGCCAACACAGGTGTATGGTGATTGATACTGAAGTATCTTCAGCCTTCTCTGGCCACACCCCCCCTCCATCCCTCAGGCCTCTGTTCCCTCTTGCTGCCAGCTTCTTATCAAGATAGATCTGATTCCCACCCACCCCCCTTGATGATGTCTGCTGATCAACCACCCATTCCACAGCCTGAGGCCTTCCTGGGAACAACACACAGCATGGCTCAGCTGCAGGAGCAGGGCTGGGAAGTGAATAACTAAAGCAAAATGCTACAGCTGCTTAGAAAAAACACTGAGAAGGCAGGCCCTGTGCCTACTGGGCTTGTGGAGGCACAAGGCAGGCTCTGCACAAAGGCTGCTGCTGCTAAGATAAAAAATATTGTAAAAGGAGAGAGGCAAGCACTACTCCCTACAGGTACTGGCAGAGCTGGCAGGCAGCTCACACTACTATTACTGCTGTGCTAGTCTACAAAAGCCTATCTATGAAGCTCTGCCATCCCTTTCACAGCTGTATGTCAGAAGTTAAGAGTAAATCAAGTGATCTTCATCCATTAAGGGAAGTCTTCAGGAACCCACGTTCTCCACACAGGGCTGGAGAGCTCACTCACCCAGCTAGAGGGAGAGAAACAGAAGGGCACTATTAACAGCAGCAGAGTTCTCCCGCGGCAAGCCCTGCCCTGTGCCTGCCCAGGAGCCCGACAGTTCCAGCACCGTGAACCGCTCGTCAACACTGCCACCTGCCGTGCTCCTTCCTGTGCCAGCAGCAGGGACAAGGCCCGGGGGGACGGTGTGGGACAGCCCCTGGTGCCCAGCTCCAGCCCTCTCCCTGCCCTTGTGCTGTGAGCCAGCTGGGGCAGCCAGTCTCACACGAGTGGCTCATTTCTGGCATAACTCGGCACCCTGGAGACAATCTGAGTGAAGGGAAGGGCAGTGCCGAGTGACAGTGACACAGCACAGTGACACCGTGCCCAGGGTGCTGGGTGAGGCAAAGTGACAGCGTGAGCCGGGCCCCTCAGGGTTGCAGGCTGCTGCCAACACTGTCCATGGGAAGGCTGCAGTGCAAGCGTGTCCCACAGGGCTGCTGTGCACTGCTTCCCAGGGTGGCAGGACCAGCCCTGCCCACTCAAATCTCATTCTCAAGGACTACCGAGTCTTAACACCGGTGTGTTAGTCCTCTCCCCTCCCCAGACTCGTTAGTTTCTGAAGCTGGGGCCAAATGCCCTGGCCTCTAGCCTGGCTTGCCTGCGAGCTGCACAGCCTCCCCACCTCTGCTCAAGTGCCAACAGAGAACAAGAACGGGTTTGACCATTTCTCATTGTTCCTCTGCCAGTGTTAATTCTCAGGAGCAATTCCATTCCCCTTCCAGTTCTCCTAAGCTCTGGGGAGCTGAGGAAGAGCAGAGACCTCAGGGTCAAGACACTGGGGAAATCCAGCCAGTAGAGCTCAGGTAAGGCTTTCCTTCCCTGAGGGAATGAAAGAACCATTAACCAGAATCTTACTGGCACAGCTCCCCGAGGAGATTGCAGGGAAAAGAGGAGCAGTCACGGCTCTCTCTGCCCGACAGAACAAATGCACTCTGTTCACTGGCTGCTGTGAGAGGGGGGCAAGCAGAAACTTTGACATGTCCCCCTCAAGCACATTCATCTCCAGAGCTCTGCAGGGACTGACATTCCCTTCTGGCCCAACCTCCAAAGCTGGGAAACCAGCAGGCCACAGGCAGTTCAGAGCCAGGCCACCCCTCAAGGAATAACCCAGGACAGCTAAAAGGCTGGCTGTGACTCCCACGGAGCTGTCTGACAGCACTCACCATTTCAACAATGTAGTTGTGGAACTGCTGGTTCATGTAGTTCAGAGTGGTGTTAAAGACACGCTGTAGAAGGGAGGGCATTGTATTCACAATTTTCTTAGTCAAGACCATTGCTAGCACCAACATGGCCTTCTCCTGTTCCATGTCTGAGGGGATGGATCGTGTAAGCTCTCTCACTGCCCTGGACATGTGCAGGGTTATCTCCTGTATGGAAGGAAGAGAGGGACCTCAGTGCAACAGCTGTGGCAGAAAGGGGTCTCAGCACAGCCTGCCAGGACTGTGCTAATAACTGATGTGCTTCTTGTAACACTCCACAGGATGCTGCTCCCCTTCCTCCCAGCCACGGCAGCCAGCCTGTTACATAAAAGAACACCCCAAAAACTACAGCCCTTGATCCAGATGTAGATCTTATCCTTAGATCAAATTGTTTTTCCTTTTTAACACAAGAGACCTCAAACTCTACTTCTCTTGCACAGCAGTAAGGCATGTTAGAGATGCTGGGCCAACTGCATCTAGGAAGAGGCCACCCCAGCAGGTCACCCAGCCAGGCCTAAACCCACTGCTGCTCCCAACACTGCACCTATGAACACACAGCACCAGAAAAGGGTCTCATGAGTTGTTGTCTCTTCAGTGCTCAGTAACAAGCACAGGTTAAGCTCCTGTCACTAACCTGCTCAATTTTTACTCATGTGATGATCAGCAGATATATAGGACTTGGCACCAAAGTCCAGAGATGTTAAGCACTAAAAGTAAGCCTTAACCAGACAGTTCATTTTCCAAGATAAGCCACTGGGCCATCAAAAGGACAAAATGCCTCTGAAAGTCAGTCCTTTTCTACAACCACCATTCACCATCTGCAGAAACCAGATGAGATGAGCCCAAGGAACCCAATTTACACATTAACTTCTGCCACAGAATCACAATCTAACAAATCTTCAAAAGGTAAGTGTTTGGGATGAATTTTAAGATGCCTTCAAAGTCACAGCAGGAAGGATGCAGAACATTTAAAAGGAGAACTGCTCACCAGGTTGCTCTTCACTCACCTCTATAGGCAGATTCTCATTCAGAAAGTGCTGCGCTAGGTCATTTACTACTCTTCCTTGGATTTCTTTATCAAACTGGTCTCCAATCTCAGCGAGCTGAGCAGCAATGATCCGGATAACATCTTCATTTGTTGGAGCCAATCCTGCCAACACAAAGAGCAGAATTTAGTTCACAGGCTGTAGTCAGACCAGGTTCAGTGCAGGTCACAGCATTTTGCTCATCTCCATTAGCAACCTCCTTCCAACCCCCATCAGAGTGTATTCATGACAAGTCTAGGCACAATTTCTTTAAGTGCACCCAGGTTGCTAACCAGACACAGTGGCAAACAGGGGGGTTTTTTATCTGTAGTTTAGGTAAAGTGCAGCCTCACCCTGCCCAAAAAAAAAAAAAAAAAAATCACTACAGGGCAGGTTAGAACATCTCCAACCAAGATCTGAACAGGACAGTTACAGCCAACATCCTGCCCAGAGAGGGGAATTGAGAAGCTGTGCATGACCTTGAAGGTCTTTTTCAACCTAATGATTCTAGAATTTGAGTGACTTGTCAGGACTTGTCTCTTAAGCACCATCTAAAAGACAGCACCTCATAAAATAGTGTGAGTTGGAAGGGACCTTGAACAGCCATCTCATCCAAACCCCCTGCAATAAGCAGGGACATCTTCAACTAGATTAGATTGCTCAAAGCCCCAGCCAAACTGACCTTGAATGTTCCCAGGGATGGAGCATCCATCGCCTCTTTGGGCAACCTGTGCCAATGTTTTACCACCCTCATTGTAAAAATCTTCCTTACATCTAGTCTGAATCTGTCTTTTTTCAGCTTAGAACCTTAGACCTTGTCCTATCTCCTTTTGGCAAAGCTTCCCATAGTCACTTTTGGCATGAGACCTATGCAAATTTGTGTGAGAGAGCTAACCTGCTTCAGTTGAGGTCAATGTGCCAGCTGACACTCCCTGGGCAAGGGGCAATAGCCACCCTGCAGATGGCTAGTGAAGCAGGAACAGGACCAGAAGCTATTTGAGGAACAGTTTTCACCACACTGGTAGAGCAGAAAGGGATTCAGCCAGTACCAGAACTCGAGTTGTTCCAAGATCCTAGCCCAAGTACTGATACTGCCTGAGGAACAGTGTGAGGCCTAACTTAACTGCCTTGCATCACACTCCTTGAGGGCAGCTATCACCAAGACCAACTTTGTGCCCTTGTCTGATGCGCTGCAGACAAAACCCAGTGATAGGTGCTCTAGAAATCCATGGAGAGTTAAAGTACTAAGCACCAGCTGCCTTAACCTAAGTGTTAAATTCCCAGCCAACACCACCAATAGCCACATGGTGAAGTTTCTCAACAGAGAAAACACTACTCCTCTGAAACAGACAATAACAAAGACAGCAAATGGGGAAAGAATAATACCATGTCTAGAGAGACACGTGGGATGGAGAAAAGCCTGCTCACCTAGCTCACCATTCCGAAAGCGGCCACTCCGATTGCCATCGGTCTGAAGCTCATCGTCATCGTCTGCTCGGCACAAAATCTGCTGGCTTTGCAGGGAATGCAGCTGGTCTCTGAACTTACAGTCAGAGGATGCCTCCAGGAAGGTGAGCAGCAGTGCATGTTCCATCTGAAGAGATCCATTGATCTGAAACATAAGGAAATCACTGCTAAGCCCACACCTTGAAAGTGTCCCACTCAAAGCATCTACGCAGGCACCATTTTCCACCCCCTGAACACGTCTCTGTGGCCTCCTTTGGGCACCCTGAACAGCATCAGCCATGGGGTGTTCAAGGCCTCAGCAAATGCAGACTGACTCCTGGATGTGGATGCACATAGGACTGTCCCATGGTGAGTGGCAGCAGGCTCTGCTCTTACAAACTGGTGTTGCAAGAGCCAGCTCACCTTCGCCTCACATTTCCAGCTGTGGCAATGCCAGCAAGCCTGATCCGAGCTCCTCTTCGGTGTGTATTCAGCAAAAACCATCCATTTCCCTTACTCAGACATCTGTGTTTGGAAGGGTTCTACCCCTGTATTCGGGAACTGGGCATTCTACTTGCTGTGCATAAAGAAGGCAGCAGCTCCCCATGTCAATGTAATCAGAGCAGAGCAGTAACAAGGTGGGAAATAGAGATAAGAGCATAAGCCTGCAAAAACCCCCAAGGTTCACATTTCTTCTCCCTCTTCAAAGGAACCTCAACCAGCTCTGTAATAAACCTGTTCAGCTCCTCGTAGAGAGCCAAGGAGCTGAATACCTCCCACAAGGAAAGCAACATGAGATAGCAGATCACTGCCACCTCCAGTGGCACCTTCACCCCCAGTAAATGGGGGCGTGCTGTCTCCAGAGCCACACAACCTGCAGCCTTCAACCAAGGCAGCACAGAGTGCCCAAATTAATTAGGCTGAGGAGGTCCATGAGGCAGGCAGACTGATGGGAGCAAGAGGCCCCACTGGAACACTCATAACCAACTAAGGCCTCCAGAAAACCAGGAGACTTCTCCAATAATTTTAGTTAAACAGCTAAGAGAGCAGGATGTGGTGTAAGCACAGAAGTAAAGTAAGAAAGAAAATCCTTACTCTGGCATGCAGATGGTCTGCCTGTAAGAAAATACTTAGGCTTAATTTTATCTAGGGAGAAGAAAAATAGTTAAAGAAGAATGGTTTGTTATGCCAACAATATGCAAACAGGATGAACTCGGTAACTGAAAGGGAGTTTTGGGGAGTGGAACCTTGCAAGGCCATTGACATAACCATATCTGAACTGGGCAGACAAAAGGAGGAACTAAGTCAACAAAATGCAGAGTTGAGAAATGGAAACAAATGGAAAATAAAGCACATGATCCGTCAGAGATGACCAGAAGGCACGTCTTCCATGATCTGAGCATGCATGTTTACAGACAGTAGTGCAGTTCACCTGGTGACCTGAGCTCACTGGGGCACCAGTGCAATCCCCTTCAACAACCCGCTGGACTGGTCACTAGGTTTATCACTGATACATTTCCTATCATATTGTGTTCAAAAGGCTTGTGGGAGGGCAGAGTAAGGGGGTTAGAATTGTATCCTAATATGAGCTGAGCTGGGGGAGGATGAGACATTTCAGTTACAGTTCAGTGTATTTAAGTATTTAAGTGTGCTAAATAACAGCATCATAATTGCATTTAACATTGCACAAACCAATGCCATACACTGATCACAGGGCTGTGCCCATTCATTTATTACTTTTAGCAGTTTGTAGCTTTATCAATAAACATTGTAGTCTCTTACACAGCTGCATCTCCAACCTGCAGTCCCAAGGGGAAGTGCCACACAGAGGTAACAAGGAAGCAGCTTGCAACCTAACTGGTTCCATCCACTTCTCTGTATTCAGAGCAGTGGCAGGAACCCTGCAGCAATTCTGGGAAATTCAAGAAGGACACGAGCCAACACTGAGACTTATCCCCTTCAAAGTATCTCAGGACAAGTGCACCAGAGAACCACTGTACCCTGTGAACAGCTGACTTCAGACATGTTTGACTCAAACCTGTTCCATGGTAGATTCAGGGACAGAGCAGCTCAGATCACCGTCTGCTTCAGACCAGAAGTCCTCGTCCTGTGAAAGAGCAAGAAAGAAAAGTGTGAAAGGAAAAAAAATTCCCATAAATCCACATCTTGCAGCAGTACTCACGTGTCTGGCCACGTCTCATAGTAAGTGTCCCTTTTAGTGATGCATATCCCTATTTCTGGAGAGAGCTGCCCATCACACACACCATCAGTCATGAAAAAGGGCTGAGGAAACCACACCTGTCTCAGTGAGAAGGGCCCTGTGCACATGAATGAGAGGCACAAATCTCCTTCCTGCCACAGACATGTGCCAGACAGTGGAGTGACAACCTACAAACAGGGCTTTAAAGCCAAGAGCTGGTGTCGGGGAAGGGAGGGACAACCCTCCATGGTGCCAGAGGCTGGAAGGAAGAGCAGGGTTATCAGAGAGGTGAGAGCAGGTGAGCTGATGGGTGGGTCTGCATGCACAGCAGAATATTCTGAAGTGAGACACCCAGCTGACACTGCTACACATCCGCAGGGCCTGGAGGGTGCCTCTCCCCACCCTCCATGCAAGAGATCCTCGTGGATACTCAGGCTCATTTCAATACCTCCCAACAAATATCAGTGATGGGGAAGGCTGGATCAAGTGCCAACAGAGGCTTCCAGTCACATGAGTGCAACTCTGCTGAGTCTCCAGGGAGGCCAGCTAGGAAGAAGGGAGAAGCAGGACAGATGCCACCAGCTCCTGTGTCCCCACGATGCATGCTCAGGGCTGACAGCCCGGCCTGTCTTGAGGCTGGGCAGTGCCCAAGGGAAGAGGCACCCAGGGAGGGAGACCACAGGGCACAGGGGAGCCTCCCTCCCTCCCTATCAAAGGGGAGATGTAGGAGCACAGTGCTCCCTTCCTCACCCTGCCAGGAGCAGCTGATGGGTGGGTCAGAACCTTATATTTGCTGCCTTTGACACAACAGTCCCGCAGCTGCACACACAAGTCTCTGGTTACACTCCTGATGAGCAGAGACTGGCTGAAAGTGGGCACTACCTCCCCACCAAGCCTTCTTCACCCTGGGCAATAACCTGGTTGTTATGCAGGCACCTTCTAAGCAAAAATGGGCTGGAAGCACTAAGGAACCCAAACAAAAGGCCTGCTAACCGTAAAAGGCCTGGGCTAGTGATAAATGACCCTATTTCACAGTAACAACTCCTCACATCTGTGTTTTAAATAACTAAGCGTGCTGGTAGAAAAGAGGGAAGTGAAAACAGAAATAAATTCAAACTCTGAAGCAAACTACAGTCATATTTCAGGAGACCATGAATCTCCCAACTTTTCAAAGGCTCTTAGAAGTCCAAGACCAAAACACAATCTCAAATATGTCTGAAACACACAACAGCCCACAGGAAGCCTCTTAATCATGAGCTATCATTCCATGGAGTTATGACAGACTAACAGCTACAGCACAGGCTTAGCCCTTGCTGCTTTGCATTTTCCTCTGTTCCATTCTAATCCCTATTGCTGCTATTCACCTCTACCCTAAGGAGTGTTCTGGATGGGGAGAGTCCTCTGTCCTCTTCACTGGGACCCAAAGGGGCTCTGAAACAGGTCAGTGTGACCCTTCTTCTGGGGTTGACTTTGCTGCAAGAGACACAGATGTTAATTCAGGTTTGAGAACTCAAAACAGAACCCTGAGATTAAGAGGAAAGTGGGGATTTAGAATTAAGTCTGTGGCAGGACTTTGGCTTTGTGCAAACTCCTCAGGAGTTGTCCACACCAGCAATATTTCTGTAGGTTAGGTAAAGCCTCAGTTTGCACATATTCTGGTTTTAGAGATAACATTTCCTTTGAATTCCATTTTCCCACTCTCTGCATTAAATGGAGAGGCACGGACTGCTCCAGCCCAGCCAGGTACCTGCTGCACCTGCAGATGTCAGTGGTTGTGCAGGGAGAAGAGACCTACAACACATGTGGGTTCTTCTCCTCCCTCAGGCATCGAGTCAGCTCTGTGTAAATACAGACACTCCTCAGGCCAAGTCCACAGAAAGAGAAACATTAAAAACAAATCACCCACCATAGCTGAAAATAGCAATTTTGTCTACTGCACGTGAGCAGAGATTAAACAAACAAACAAAAAGAACGGTGAAAAGTTCCAACACGCTCTGAAGTATAATATGGCAAAAAATGGAGACAAGGGAGCTTGAACATGATAACTTCATGAACTGAATTTCCTAAATCAAAGACTGACCATCCATGCAGTGAATGCACCTGAAGGCAATACCTGCCCTCAGCTAAGAAAGTTCTGCTTGGGTGGTCAAAAACATACCAGAGAAGAGGAAAAAGGACTTCTCCCACACCACAAAATGGCTTCCTACTACTACAACACAGGCAAATTACTTTTTATTTTAGTTAACTAGTGATTACAGGGACCTCAAGTTTTACATAACTACTTTGAATCAATGCAATGGGCTTCTACAGTCAAAGTTCCTCCTGAGAAGTCATATTCTTTAATGGAATCTCAAAAAAAACCCCAAAAAACCAAACCAAACCAAAAAAAAGCCCACCAAAAAAAACCCCCCAAACACAACCAAAAAAAAACCCGACCCCAAACAAAAAAAAAAGTCCCCTAAAGAACAAACCCCAAGCAGTCAAATGTAATCGTGCTGGTACCACCCCATTTTTTTAATCATTAAGACTTTGGAATCCTGGTAGTTTTAGATTCAGATAAAGACTGTTTCTGGTGGAGGGAAAAAGGTTACCTTATACTGGGTAAAAAGGATCTTTAGTTGGAGAAGGAGAAAAGATGGATAAAGGGCACAAGCACCATCTGCATTCAGATTCAGAGTCAAACTAGATCATTTGCTAAGGCTGCTTTAGGGCTGCTGAAATCTTGGAATGAATTTTTACAGAATATGGTATTTTACTGAAATACCAATTAATTGAAATACCAACTAATTTTAATACATTATTCATTTTTACTTCAATTCACTCATTAGACAAATGAGCTTTGTGTGCTAACAGCTGCTTCTGAGAAGTCACTAAATGCCTTGAAGTGTTCAACAGAAGACTACAACCACTTTTTAAGACCTGTTTTTTCTCTCTCTTAGAAAACAAACGAAGGGGGTACTTTAAGCACAAGTTTAAGACCCTTAAATCAGTTCTACAGAGTCAGTGTAGGGCATGTTCATTCCAACTCGGCATCGTATGGGATGCAGGACCGTGGAGAGGCATATGGTAAGAAAACATAATTACAGTTAGAGAAGCACATCCACCAGCAGCCTGTCAGTGCAGTAGGAAAGACCTCACTCCACCCACACACAGCGGTTTTCACAAGTGAATTCTGTGGATGCTTCCTCCAAGGCAATCACAGCTCTTTAGATGGGCTGAGTACACCCTGAGGGATGGTACTTACTGCTCTCCAACACCACAGCTCCTTCAGGCCTGCTGTCCCATCTTCTGTTTCTCCCTCTCATCCCCAAGTTGTGCTATCCTTTAAATCTCACAAGGACCTCTCCAGAGGAGCTTTTCCCATCTGCAGTCCACCAGTGAGGGTTGGCAACACTAGAGGCAACAGCAGGCAGGGCCAGAACCCACTGACTCCAGGCCTTAAGGAGAGATGGCACTGCAAGTTTGCAGGGTGGAAAAAGAGGGAGAAGCGGACTGCAAGACAGCTGGCACTCCATGCCTCTGCTCCACACCTCACCTCCTCCCACATCATGCAGTGAGGGGTAATCCAAAGGAAAAGCCTCACACACTGTATTACGCTGCTCCCACAGCCCTTGCTGATGGTGCCATGCCACCTTGGGGAAAGAGGAAGCACTGGCCCTTGTACTGGAAAGACCAGACTGAGTCCTCCCTGCCATACCATTGCCACATACCGTGGATGGCAAGGGCAAGCATGCATTCATCTTCCCACGTGGGGAGCTACACACGCAAACAGTGCAGCTGCAGAGCGTGCAAGGTGTCACCGGCACTAAGCCCGGCGTGGGGTTCTGCTGGTCTCCAGGCACTGCAGGCCTGCCAGCAGCAGCTCCCTGCAAGGCAGCAAGAATCAGCCAGGAGCCTGTGGTTACCCGCTGCGGGGAACTCCCAGCGGCTCTCAGGGCTCCCACAGCAGCAGTAGGTCCCAGGATCCCTGCAGCAGCAGTGCTAAGCCACCCTACAAATCAGTTTTCATCTCCACACTTGTGCTACATCTTCAAGACAGCTCAGAAAAGAAGCCACCCCACAAACAGTGTCTCTGCTTACCATCACTTCCCCTCAGATTCTTCACCTCTCCTCACAGCTCAGCCTGGGAGTTACTATTCTCAGCTCTAGCAGACACTGTCTGCTTGGGAAAACACTCTTTTCAGCAGGGGAGCCACAAGCCTATAGGACTGACTCCTTTAATACCGTGTCTGGATTCCAAGACACCTCCCATACAAACACCAGACAGTCAATGGACCTATTGTGTGAGTTGTCAAGATGTTTATCTTCATGTCTCACGTTTGAGTTAGGAGCAATTAAAGTCTCCGAAGCAGAAACCGAAGCACAAACCGCAATAAAGCATCAGTCACTGTGGAGTCAAAAACTTCCAACCTGAGCACTGCTTTCCCTGTGTGGCAGCTGAAAGGTAAGAACTTTGGGTGTGGCAGTCAGGATGACATCATTATTGGAAGAAATAAAACAGTGCCTATTTGTCCCCTCCTAACCTGGTGGCACTTACCTGTCTTGTAGGCAGATGTTTCATTGCTGAGCTACAGAGCTTTTTACAGAGCAAGGCATCATCTTACAGGCAGGGAAATCAAGTATTTGACATGCCCTGACATTTTAAATCCACATATCAAGCCATAACCGCTCAATTTCACTGTCTTCATGAGAACTTGCCACAGGCACAACTACTTTACATAGCCAGTCACTACTGGAAAATAAAGAAAGAGGAACAGCATCACAGACTTCAGAAGTTCCTTACTTGAGGATATTCTAAGCTGTGCCACTGTTGTCTGCAGCACTTCAAGTCATGAGTGTAAGCAAATACCACATCACAGAGCCCAGTCACCAAAAAAAGCCCCATCACTCCGCAATGCTCCACTTCCAGCCCATAAACCCAAGAGGAACTGAACAGCCCAGGGAAGGTATCTTGTTGGTGTGCAAAACCAACAGAGCTGAGTAAATAGGATGTTATCATTACCACAGGAAACCTGTCCCCATCGCTCCTTACTCTGCAAAGGATTTGCCAGCTTGTAACAGTGTTGAGAATGCCCCAAGATTTTGCCTCATTTGAGGCTCACAGCACTCCTAAAGTAGAATTTGTTTCTAGGCTTTGGAAAGAGAAGCAGGGTGGTGGGAGAACAGGGACATTGCAATGTATAAGCCAGGTGAAGGATGGGCTCAACAAGACCCTCTGGGCATGTATGGATGCCCATACACACACAACTGTGAAAACAAAGTGATGGTTTGGTACATCTGGTTAATACCAAAACTATTGGCTTGGAGAGTCTCAGGACTTTCCCCACCCCAGGGAACACTGCTTCCAAACTAAGAGTATTTTCCATCCAGTTGCCTCTGAGCGAGGATACATCATCGAGAGCTCATTTTGGAACTGGCAAAATTGACGAGCCACGAGGAGCAAACTTGGAGATGCCAGCAGCTCAGTGGCCCAGAGCAGGACACAGCTCCTCCCCCAGTCACTTTCAGTTTATTTGCCAGGCTCTTAGGAAAGATGCCCTGTTTGTCAGGAATCACGAGACTACTTAAAAGCCAACCAGGACAACCTTTCCCTGATACTTCTAAGCACGACTGCTTGAGGTTTTCAGCTTTTGTTTCTCTTCATTTCAGCTTCAGACTGCATCCTTCTTCAGGATGCAAATAATGCCACTACTAATCACTCCAGCAAGGGAAGACAAAACCCACACCAACACAAGGCCGTTCACTCCTCATACCTTTGCTGCAAAAGTACACTGAAACATGCTGAATACTTACTACTGCCTTAGCAGGGGCATTTTTACCTTTGCTTCTTTATGCTGCTTTAGTACAGAATTATTATCTCAGCCTGGATGCCAAGCACTCTCAGCTGTGTATCTTGGCTTAGAAATACATTGCACACTTTATTTAAAGGGGGTTTATCTTCCTCTTTGGAAGAAAAACTTTATTAGAGACAATTCTAAAAAGAAGGTGTCAGCTGGCCTTTTTGATAGAAATTTATTTAAGTTCCTGAAGGTCTTTTGCCATTTCATGATGACACAAATTGAAGCAATTTTCTGGTTATCAGGGCAGAACTTTGACTTCTTAGGAAGAAAAACATCTAAATCCCTCATCAACCACTCTTCTCATTTGGCTCAAAAAGCTTTGGTGACCAACCCCCACACAGCACATGAATGAGTAAGAAGGAGCACTGCCATACTGCTAATCCTCTTAAAAAACAGGTAGGCAGGAACTTTTCATCAGTGTGGTTTCTGTATCAGATCAGTGACAGAGGCAGCATGACAACACTTTCTTCTTCAGAAGCCAGCCTACAGACACAGCTGAGCTTAAACTGAGTCAGCAGGAAGCCTGCGGCTGGAATTTAAATTCAGCTAACTACAGCTGGACCCAAACAGAATTTCCACATCTCCGTGTTTTGGGCATAGCCAGGCCTAAGAGGCAAGGGCAGGACTTGGATCTTGGCAGTCAGAGTGCAGGCCGTTTCTTGGATCTGGCACTGGGCTGTTTTTCCCCTCCGGTGTTGCGCAAAGGAACTCCAGCCAGGTGAGCTCGCCCTGCACTGCACCTCCTCGGTAAGGTTAGGAAAATACTTCTACCTTTCCTCGGGACCTGGCTGGAGGGAGCGGAGCAATCCCTGATGAAAATGCCCCATCACCACTATCGCACAAGACTGCTGGTCTTTGCAGGGTTAGCTTCCTGTTCAAAATCTGACTTCTTCAGCCCAGCAGCTGCAACAGACCCCTGCTATAACTGCATGTGCAAGCAGCTCTTACATTTGCCTCTCAGAAATGATGGAAAAGCAGGAAGGACTGAGGAATCACAGTTCCAATGTTTTGGCATTACCAAGGAAGGACAAACAGACTGCGAGCAGGCAGCACTGGGACAAACTCCAGCCATCACTGGTGATGTGCAAGTGACAGCATCCAACCAGAGAAACACAAGACTTGCTTCTGGCTTTAGAGCATGCCCCAGCTGGGCCATGGGCACTGGACCCCTGCACTCTGGCAAAGCTGCTTTTACACTGGAGCAGCAACAAAGTGCTCAGTTCCTGCAGCAGACAGTCTCAGCACTTGACAACAGTGCTCTGATGGGCACAGGTGCCACTTGGACAGGCTCTGCTAGCCATAAGGCCTCAGAAAGTGGGACTGGATACAAGAACTACCATGCCACCTACAGGACAAGAGAATCCTCCTGATTTCAGTTTTAACACGTACTACTGTTCTGTGCCAGCATGAGCACGGACCACCCATCAGTCACAAAATCAGGAATGCCACGTCACTTTGCAATGTGGATGCATTTCACAGCTGATACCAACAGTAAAGAGGGATGTAAATCTGTCTTTCCTTTGCCTGACTGGCAAGTTAGATAAGCAAAACCAGAAACTGGTCAGAAGTAATTAAAAAAAGAACTCAGAAAGACAGCTGTATGGACACAGGTGGCCCCTAATAGTAGCATTCCCTCTGCCTTTTGGTTACCTTCAGGCCATACGAGTAGACAAGAACTCCCTTTCTAGACTGGTAAGCACCAGGAATATCTGCACTGCTTTCTGGAACAAACAGAAGCTGTAAAGATGCTTCAGTGTGAAGTTTAAATACTGGATCAGAGACTGCACATCCAAAGAACAACACTTCAGCACTTCAGGAGCTCCCTGCTTAGGTAAAACAAGGGTGCTGATACAACAGCCAGCATGGCACTCAAGGAGCTGCTGAGCAACAATTCAGTGCAATGGACAATTTACTGTCAAGTGAATGCTCACAGCTAGTAGTCCCCAGGATGACTTCAGTGGAGCCTGCTCACCCTCTCAGAGTCTGAACATTCATCATAAAAAAACCTGAAGCATTTCTAGAGGAAGGGATACAAAGACAAATCTTCACAGCCACACGCTCAGGTGCTCTGAGAGCATCCACAACCCTGTGTCAATATTTGACAGCTTTTCCAAAACATGAAAGTGAATTTTAAACGGGCTCCCCTCCTCCTAAACATCAAGTGTATCAGAGATGTAAACGTCTCTTATGCTCCTCACTTTTATGAAACAACTGTGCACCAGCACAGACAGCCAGAGACAATCCCCAGGAAGAAAGTCTGACACATCCTTTGATTCCCTTCTCCCACTGTGCTGCACTACAACCTCCATTCCCACCATGACAGTTAAACTGATGTACAAAAAACTAAAAAAAAAAAAAAAAAGCAAGATAATCTTGAAGGAATCTCTTATGAGAGGAGCCCAGAAATCCTCAAGAACCTTAAAGAGAAAGTTGTGCATCAAACCAGGCAGCCAAAAATGATGGGAACTCAAAGCAGCATTCATAATCCTGATCAAAGCCATTTGACAGCAGCATCTCATACACTGTGAGCATAAAAGAAATCATCATCTCTTTTAAACACCTTTCACAATGATACAGAGCTAAGAAAATACTCCCTCTCAAAGAAACGCTGCAGGAGCCATTTGGGAACTGTGACAGGAAAATTGCAAATAGGTGCCTCCAGGAGTACGCATTTCCTACTGCCAGGCAAACAGGAGATGCCTCGGTATGTTGCTTCTTCCACTCAACACCTACAGGCTCTCTTAGCTGTAGGTCTACAAGCACAGTGAAAAACTGTCTTTTTTTTCTAGGAGAAAACAATGTGACTGTGCATGAAACAAAGCAAAACCATTTCACTTTCAGTTCTACCTTAGGAGGAACAGATTGATGTTGAAACACAGGAAGAGCATATAAACCCAATATAGCAATTGCTGACCTAAGTGGATTTGTTTCGGTAATCTAAAGGCATTACAGCAATTACACCAACCAGAAGCTACACTGACCAAGGAAGGTAGAGAGGAGATGAAGGAAATGGCCCAAAATATTTGAGAGACATGGGTATTGCCCATTCCATAAACAGCAGTAAGAGCGCTACAAACCGGCCAAAGGTCACAGTCACAGCATTTTACCAGGAAATAGGGCAGGTTTGCATACATTTAAACAAAAATCCAACATCCACGTGTGCCACAACTGCACGCACAGACCAATGCCCCTGCTCATATGTCAGTGAAGCTGAATAAAAGCTCTGAGAGTTTAAAGGAAAGCGGGGAGCAAGCTACTGAGGTAGGAGGAGTTTAAAGCTACAATGACACTGTCCTCTCATGGGAGAAAGAGCAGAATTCCCATAATGCATGAAGGGGTAGAGCCCTTTCCTCATGTTTGCCAGCAAGGCCAGTCCCGCCAACGCCCACCAGGGCCAAGAAGCACCTCCAAGAGGTGCCACAGTGGTGCAAAGAGACAGGGAAAGCAGCAGACTGGATCGAGAGCACAAAGTCCCCAAGGCAGGGCTAACAATGCTCCCAGCCATGGGGCTACTCAAGGGGAGGGGGCTGAAGGATTCTTGGAACAGCTGCTGTGAAGAAGGGTGTGAAAGAGACATCAACACAGCCCTATGCTCTACACTGGGCAATTGCTTCAAAAACCACCCAGGAGACAATCCCTGCCATCTCATCCAGGTGCAGGGAGGTGCCTAATGCACACCACTGGCAGCTCGAGAGAGTCCTGTTCTCTTCCCAGTATAGATGGGGTAACAGCAGGATGTCAGGACATGGTTCACTACAGACAGCTGGTACAAATTAAGGCAATCACAGAAGCTTAACAGATTGCTACCAAACCTAAAGAATGACATTGGACACTGTGTGACTCAACATTTCTTTCTACATTTTACCCCTCCTTTCCCTATATCCTTCCTATCTTGTCCGGGTCCAAAAAATCAGACTTGTAAAATCTCTGAAGAAGGGACCACCTATGCACACGCTGTAATCATAACTGATAAGCTTTAATTACACCTAAACTCAGCCCCCTGAAATCCCCTCCAACCCCAAGGAAAGCCATCCAAAACTAAAAGGGGCTCAGACTTCCAAAAGTCTTGCGCCTTTGGCTAAGCCACGAGTTCCACTCACTAAGTGGAAATACTTGCATCTACGTGGCTTTGCACAGCACACAGATACACAGGTCAATTCCACCCCCCAAAACTCTGTAATCTGACACAGACAAAAAGCTATGACACGCCAAGAAAAAAAGAAGGCTCCTTGAGGACAAAAAAAACCAACCCAAAAAAACAACCCAAAATTGACAGTAAATTCTGCTCTTTCACTCATCTAGGAACTGCTAAGCAGTGAAAATGAAACCTGCCCATCTGCATACAATTCCCCTCAGCAGAGAAACCGCAGACCAGGCTGGCTCCTTCCTGCTGGGGAAGTTCATAACCAGAGGCCAAGGGAGCTGCTTTATCAAGGAACCAACACCTCAAAGCTGCTCGTCCACAGTCACACCAGCAGTCCTTGCACCAGACACAGAAACCTGTTCAGAGTTATTAGAGACAGTCCCTTTTCCCCCCATCCAATGACTTCCAAGCACCAGGCTGCTCCAGAAAGGTCTCCAAAGGTGACAGTCACTAGATTTATGTGTCTGCCTGCTTCCACTACAAACATTTTCATTCTATTACAGAAAAAAAAAATCTGTTTGATCTGTCAGCTCCTTAGACTCCTGCTGAGTGTGGATGACTCCTGTCATCCTGTTACACAGGAAAAACACAATAAAGGGAAACATGGCATAAATGACCTCAGGTGAGAGTGTTCAGTGAATACACACATGTCCCCCATATAGTTCCTGAATTATATGTCACAGTTCTTACTGGTTAGGATCTAACAGAAATAAAAAGCCACACTGAGCTCCTTTAAAAGGCCCTCACATTATCTAGTGATAATGTGTCCTGGGTCTGGGTACAGGCATGCCCAAATCCCAGGGGCAGAGACTCCAGGTTTGCAGAGGCAGCCGTGGTGGAGTGTTGCACACTGTTCTGCTGCCTGTGCACAGTGCAGAACTGAGTTGAACTCACAGTCTCAGCTGGCCTAATCTGGTTTTAAGAAATTGGGAGGGCAGGGACCCAACAAAACCACCTAAGCAAAAATCAGTCACTTTTTTTTTTTCTTCCTAAATTCAGCAAATGTCACCAGATGCAAACAAGAAGGCGCTGACAAATCAGAAGGGGAGATTTTTCACACCAACCCCTCTTGGTACAGGGCCACCTATCCACCAGCTTTACAATCACCTGTTACACTCTGCACATGCACAGTGGAAGTGTTTTGCCTTGGCAGGTCCCTAAACCCTGCCAGTTACCTGTAATGACAGACAAGAGGCCTGGAAAGGAAGACAAGAAAGTGGGAAGAGACAAGTTGCAGAAATCCAAGCAAGTAACACAGTGCTACAATGCTACTTTTTATACAATGCATTCCCCCAGTGTTTTTGTGTAACACCAGTGGCATAGAGGAGAACTCCAGGAAGAGGTGCTGCAAAGTTATCCTAAGGAAGACGCTGAACAGCACCAAACTCATGTAAAGAGGTTGAAAAGGAAAGGGGAAAAAAAAAACCCCACACAGAAAACCCCTTCTTTTTAAATAACACCTTTTCAGATGTTATGCTTCCACAGGCAGGTGAAAACAGTTTCAGTCTGATTAGTGACAAAAAGTTATAACAGAATAAAAACCACTCTTCCCCACAGGTGGACTTTTGCAAAAAGTCCTTTACCAAAAAAGCCAAACCAAAACAAAAACGTCAAAAATGATTTCCTGTTGGGGAACCACTTTGCTCCTTCCTCCACCAAACATTTCAACCATTTTAAAAAGGTAACAAGTATCTCGTGGCAAGATTATGGCCCAGATACCCCAAGAGACATAAAGAAAAGGTCACCATTTCTGAAATAAGCATTGACTTTCTGAATTTAGTGACTTACATAACTCTGAGGCACGGTACTGTCTTTTTTTTTTTTTTTAGTTAAAGCTACAAAATATTATCGTTTAAAGAAGACAAGAATATCCCCCCCCACCCCCGCCAAACCCACCAGTTTCAGAGCCACTGTCACTCCAAGGTACAGAGACCATCATCTGAGCACATAACTTACAGAAACACCCTTCTAAGGAAGGGGACCTGCTCACTCCGTTCCCTTCCACTTCACACGCTACCCAGTCTCCTGCTCCAGCCTTCACTCACCCTGAATCCAACACGTCCTTGTGTCACCGGAACGTGAGCGCTACTCACGGGAAACAAAGGACAGCTAAAGGCGCTCAGCACCTCAACAGGCAGCCACAGACACCTACAGCTTTGGGGAAGGCAAAGAGAGCGGAGAAAAGCTCACACTGAATTGACTCATCTGTATCAATCACCTGCTCTTCCTAAAAGTGCTATTATTAGAAATCCTTTCTTGCCTTGCTTTCTTGCTGGAGCTGCCACTCCCACATCCCTCTCTTGCTGGAAGGCTGAGGCAAGCGCGGGTCCCTCTGGAGTCGCCACTAGGAAGGATTAACTCCTTCCTCTCCCTTGCACGGCCAATATCGCTCCCAACAGCTCTAACCAGAAACCGAGGGCGAGATGCTGCACTTTACCAAGCAGACCAAAAGCAAGAGAGAACTTTTTGTGGTTTTATGAAATACCACCTGAGCGGGAGGGAGGACGGTTCGCGACAGAAGCAGGGAAGAAGGGGAGGCTCGATCCCGCCGGGGGAAGCAGCAGAGGGGCCGGAGTCGATGGCGGAGCGGAGGGCTCACTCCCAGCACGGGCGAGGAGGGACCAGCGGGACAGCAGCAGCGACTGAGCAGGAAACAGCAAAGGAAGAAACAACCGCACCGCTGAAAGGCAAGGCCGGATTCGGCGGGCAGAAAGGAACCGGGAGAACGGCCGGGAGGCACAGGAGTTTCCAGCACCCTTAAGGAGAAAGCAGAACGCGCACACGGCTCCACGCGGGGTCACTTCACCCCCCCAGGCTGGGGGGCTGCGAGCTGCACCCGGGGCCGCTGATGCCCCGCGGCCCGGGAGCCAGCGGGCCCGGCACTCGCCCCGACACCGCCACGGCCACCGCCGCTTCCCGGGCGGGCCCGCGTCGCATCGAGTCTCGGGGTACGCCCGGGACGCCGCCCACGCTCACCCCGCGAGCTTCCCACCCAACGCGGCGTCCCCGTCAAGCCGCTCCCGCGGCCGAGGGGGGAAGGTGGGCCATGGGCAACACTCACCGGGAGCGCACCGGGAGCGAACCGCGAGGCTGCAGCGCGCGGCGATTACAACAGTCCCGCCCTCTCCGCTATTTGAGGGCCGAGCCGGCCCCGCCTCACGGGCGGGCGGGAACGGCGGCACGCGCCCCCTGTGGGCCCGCCAAGGGCCGCGCGGGCTGAGCGCGTGAGGGCTCGGGAATTGCCCCGGGCCTCGGGATCCGCCCGGCCTCGGGATCCGCCCGGGCCTGGCCCCGGCCCCGGCACGGACCTCCCGACAGCGATCCTCGCTCTGGAATTGTGGTGGGTCTCGACCTGGTGCTGGTTGGCCAAAGGCTCCTCATGCCCCATCTACAGCCACTTCCCTCCCTGCCAAATAAATGCACATTTTCGTCTAAGATCGTTTTATGTGCTTAAAGTCACAGAATCACAGAACCAGTCAGGTTGGAAAAGACCTCTGAGATCATGGACTCCAACCTGTGACCCAGCACCACCATGTCCACCAGACCATGGCACTGAGCACCACGTCCGGGCTTTCCTTAAACACCTCCAGGGACAGTGATGCCACCACCTCCCTGGGTAGCTGTTCCAATGTCGAATCACCTTCCTGGGAAGAAATTTCTCCCAGTGTTGCACGTGAACCTCCCCTGGTAGAGTTTAAGACTTCGTGCTCTCTGTCACTTGTTGCCTGGGAGAAGAGGCCAGCCCCCACCTTGCTACAACCTCCTTTCAGGTAATACAGTCCTACTTTAACTAATTCCTATTTCATACAGCCTTACACTTCACCATAGCTGTGTTTAGACCAATGCTTACCTGGTATTCAGTACAGGTGTCCTTTCTGTCATCACTTTTCTTCCTAATGTGCCCAGTCACGGTGCCAGTGCCACGCCCAGGCTTTGGATTGCCCCACAGGGCGTGCCAAGGGTGCCTGACTTAGGGTGCTTTTTAAAGTTCCAGGGATTCTACAAAAAAGACTGAACTAATTCTGATTCAGCTTTGAGTCATGTTGGTCAACCCACTGGGTGGCTTCCCGCTGGGAATGGCACTGAGGGGAAAAAAATGACACCCAAATATGTAAATATCAAGGAACTGAGGAGAAGTTTCTGTTTCTTAAAACCGTTTAGCTTTTTCTTGGAAAGTCAGCACTGGCCCCAGTAGAACCCCCTCTCTCCCTTCTGCCCAAAGTGTATTTCTTTCTTTTGAGAAATTGCTGTGGGTTTTTTTAATATCTTTTTGTTGCTGGTATCTGAGTAATATGGATTATATATTTGCATAGAAAATGTGAATAATAAAAAAGAGATGTTATCTTTTGCTTACATAAAGCCACGTGATTCCTGCACCTGAGACGTGAAGAAAAGCCCCACACACAGCGCAGTTAGGAAATACTAGTTTATCCACCTTCCTGGTATCCACAGACATTCACACTGTTCCCAAGGTGCCAAGGCGAATTAGCACTTTTTCCAGGAGCTGGTTTCTGGAGCAGGGATTTTTTTGTTCCATGAGTGCTGTGTTAAAGGATGCGGGCTAAGGAAGGAGGCAACTCTTCATCACATCCCTCAAGTAATATGTATAAAATGAAGCATGAGGCCCTCTTCTTCCCTGTGGCTCCAGGAGGAGATGCAGCCACATGGCCAGCACTGTTGCTTTCACCCATTGCCACCTATAGGATCGTTTTTCTGGTAACCACTCCATTGCTGCTTAGGATTTAAAGCAGGAAGATACACTCAGGACCTGCTGGAATTCTTAAGAGATGTGTGGCCAGGTAGAATCCTTACAGGATTAGGTTTGCATTCTCCGAATTGTGGGACTTAAAAATGTAGGCAGCAATTGCTAATTGCTGTCACAGCACTGATGGTAAGGACTTTTAAAACAACCCTATAAAAAAATGAGGGAAGCCAGAACAGCAGGGGCTTGTAGGCATGACTTTCCCTTAGTTATTTTTCCTGACAAGTTACATTCATTGTCTTCAGCCAGGCCGAGTGCAGCCAGGAGGGCTGTGTAAGATAACATATATCTGCTGCTGCCAGAAAGGGGCTCTGCACGCTTCTCAATGAACCCACTGACACCCTTCTTCCTGCGCTCCCGAGAGCCGAGGGCCCGTTCACCCTCCCACCGCGGTAACTTCCGCGCTGCTCTTCACCTCCGCGCGGAAGGCAAAGAGCCACGGAGGGCTTGTGGTTCCAAGGGGAAGGGCGCAGGGTGGGTGGGGCAGCTCCGTGGGCATGGAACACCACGTGTGGAAAGGGTCAGAAGCTTCTGAAGGCTACTTTCATTATCAAGGGAAGAGGAAGCAGCTGCCACCAGGCTGGGCTTCTGGGGTAGGGTTTACTTGTTAGAGCATCTTTTTGTGGTGTAATTTCTTGGACACGTGCAGCTAATCTGTGCAGGAGCACTCATCTTGGAGGGCCAGCGTAGATCTTTGCCCAAGCCAGCAATAGATAAAGGTCTCCCTAGTTGTTCCACCCACAGTTTATGAAACAGCAGAATGTCTTTGTTCCTAATTGAGATTGAGAACTAATAAGTTTGCAGTGTAACTAAAAAGCCGTGATGAAGTGCTGCAAGATTGGTCTCCTAAGCGATGGATGGGAGCCAACCTCCTCTGGACGCCTCCAGAGTCCCGCAGTCGCTTTCCAGACATCCATTTTTCTTTTGGCATCAAGTGAGAAATCCTCAGGGACTGGACTTTTGACAGCAGAGAGATCCCCCATCCCTGGGTAACCACAGCTTTCTCCCACTACTATTTTTATTCCCACAACTATTTTTATTCCCACTACTATCTGGGAGCAAGAGACCAAAAGAACAGGAAGAATTATAAGGTTTGAAACATACTCAACGAGCTGCTGCCCTTCTGAGCTGCACAAATGAGGCAGCAAGCGCTTTCGCTGCCACCACCTGCAGCACAGCCTGCTGGCCCAGCCTCCAGGCAAGGGGAAATCCGAGGCCTGTCATCCCTCCTGCTGCAGTTAATAGGTTTCCTTTAATCACACCACCGTAGGAACACCAGGGGTTTATCCTTTGTTTTGAAAATGGTTGAGTGGGCAAGAAAATAAAACACATTGTTTGGGATTTCCCCAGCTGGGATTTCCCCCAACATCCTGTGTGAAACTTCTGCTTCTTAAAAAAAAAAAACCACCTTAAAAAAAAGTCAGCGCAGAGGCATTCATGTAATTCTCCCAGTATTTTACTGAATGCTGCTACACCAGCATCACGTGTTCAGGCTAGTACTGCAGGCTGAGGAAGTGAGCTTCAGCCACAGAAATGAAATCCTAGTTTCTACAATCCAATTTATATTACCTTTATCCCTTCTTGGCTCTTTACTGTAACAGCTCTTCACAGAGAATCTGAAGAAAGAATGTAGAATATGTACCTGTACTGGGAGTGTGTATCAGTGATTTCTTTGCATCAGATGATTCAGAGTGGCTGAGAGTGAGCCAGCAAAAGAGAAATTGAAGCCAGGCCCTTTAACACCCAGGTTTATCTCTAGATCACCTCCTCTCAGGTCCTCATCAATCATCAACCAAGGGAGTGACAACAGAGGAAAGAAACTATACCACCACCAACAAAAAAGAAAAAATAATTAATGACTTTATTTTTTTTTTAGTTCAGTTGGCCATCTGAGGTGCTAAAATCTCAACACCAATGAAGCAAGTGTGCATAAAAACAAACGATAAAACACAACCAAATAGAAGAAAACAGGCTGGAACAGAGTTGGTTTTGTACAGGTAGGGTATTCGCTTTTCTGTTAACGCTCCATACATGCCAACCGTAAAAGCCTTGAACAATCTGAATATCAGAGTTCACTTTCATACAAAAGGGCAGATGCCAAAGCAACTCCCTTTGCCTGGATTAGACTTCACACACACACACATGCACCCACAGATACAGAGTATTTAAATTACTGCAATGCCATCAGAACATGGCATCCTCCCCTTCACATCTGCTTTCAGTGACATCCTCATCTGCCTGCTACCCTGCCTAGTACCTGCCAAGCAGTACTTGAACAACCCAAAAGCAGGAACTTTTGGAAAGCTTCTCATCTCTGTTATTTTGCAAAGGTCAACAGCCAGTAATCTCTTTTTCTGTGAACTATATACAGGCTGGTTTTTAGTATGCTTTAGAGCTCTCTTTCTTGCAGACAGTGACAACTGAAATTCCCATCGCAGCTTTTCAGTTTGTACGTGGGAGATTTTACAATGCAACACCTCTCTCATCCACTGGTGTGTGGTGTAAACACTTGATCAAAAACTCATTTTAGAAGAATGTTAACCAAACAAGGTGTAGCTGCTCACAAAAGGGAACTGCCGGCTGCTCTAGATCATGCTGTCTAGACCACTTAGAATACTTCATAACGCTCAGGATTAGGATGTATAAAAATATTAAAACCCACCAGAGTGCACACAAATGTGGTGACTAGCTCTACGCAAGCACCGTGTTCTAACAGAGGCCTAGGCATTGCACAAAACTCAGATTCTTGACCGTGGGGGTAGCCCAAGGATCCACTGGTGCCTTTACATACAAACAAATATTTACAGAAAATGCAGAGACTGAGAGAGAAGGACAGACTTTTAAAACTTGCGGTTTGCTCTAAAATATGTTCAGCAATGCAGTTTATAACGTGCCCTAGTGAGACCAGGGGGTATTGGTTAACTGAAAGAAGGAATATGTCTGAAAGTTGGAGCTGAAATGTCTCGTCACCTCCCCGCACATTAGTTCTCTGAAGCTCAGCATTTTACAGCCATTTG
The DNA here is from genome assembly GCA_013399875.1 of Gymnorhina tibicen. NCBI lineage: Eukaryota > Metazoa > Chordata > Aves > Passeriformes > Artamidae > Gymnorhina > Gymnorhina tibicen. Next base: position 1,440,499 of record VXAZ01005694.1, on the reverse strand, counting down.
TGACTTTTAATGAGATTATGGTTAAAAGGAACAGAACAGTTAAAAAAAAAATGGTACTGTGAAAACAGCAGATTAGTTGTTCTGGCAGTCCTCACTCCCCCATCTCCATTTACCTCCTGGGCGTTTCCTTCCAGGAGCTGGTATTCCCCTCCCTTCCCCGTAAAGGGCTGAAGTGCTTGCCCCATCCTCAGCATGCCCATTTCAAAGCGAACACGGCTCGGGTTCCAAGCTCGGCTCTCTTGCCACCTCCAGCCGGGATGAAGCGGCCAGCCCGGGGTCAGGACCGTGTCACCTGGGGACAGACACCCTTGGCGTGCCCACGTCTCGGGAGCCGAGGGTCTCTTTGCTCTCCTCACACGTGGAATGGACACACGTCATCGAATGCACGTGGCTGAGTCGCTGCTGCCGCCCACGCGGGCAGCGCAAAGAGCTAGAACATCCTGCTTGGATCCGGATACAAATAAGGAATCTTGTGCTCACAAGAGCCTTCTTCAGCTTTAAAAATACAAAATTTGAATTAAAAATATTCAGAGAGTAAAAAAACCCACTGTCTGATATGCAAGTCATGTTCTTAAAGTGCAACTGAACAGCAAATACAAGTTGTGCCTTTTACAACCATTTTGATATAAAAAGGCCTTTTAACATTCCCTTTTGTGTATTTTTAATCAATTTGTGTGTGCGATGTTAGCTCTTCATTTTCATTCTCTCTGCTGGAGGCCTTCAGCACAACCCAAAGAGTTTAGGGTTAGAATATGTTGGTTTTCTGTGCAATAAGGTATTACACGCACAAGTGATACCACTCTTCAGCATTGCAAAGGCATTGCCAATGTCCCCCAGCATGAAAGGGAAAAGGAACCACCTGGTATTTCTTCCTCAGGACTTTCTTCTGTTCTACAGCTCACATTCAATGACCTTTTGTTACAAGTTAGATGTGGTCCATATACCCAGCGCACTATAAAATGGACTGAGGTCAACTTTCTGCACAAGACAATTTACAATAAACTTTCTATCTTTCTTCCCTCTTCCTGCGCTTCAGCTTCCACTGGCCCCTCAAATGCAGACTTTGTAGACTACCATTGCCAGTTTGACTCGGGCAGCAGGGCCCTGCACCAGCAAACGGAGGGGGATTCTGTTTGTTGGACGTCCTGGTGGTAAAGCCCACACTCGGGGATGCTGGTATGGCAGGTACCACTTGCTAACGTGCACAGTTATGAAGTAGCACTGCAGCTGCCTGTCTGCTTGGTTATCTGGAGTATTCACGAGTATCTGGATTTAATTTGTAATGCCTTAGCATAAAACACTAGGGGGAATAAAGGGAGAACACTTCAGGTGGAAAACGTGTTTCCACAGTTAGCAACTAGCACTGCTCAGAGTCCCCGTGGACACTCCTACCCATTCTCCCTCAGCCTGGGGTACTCTCCCAAGGCAGAGGGGAATTCAAATCATAGACCTTGGCTTACAGGAGACCCCTCTGAAGGAGGCAGAGAGCCAACAGCAAGAAACCTTGCAAACTTCTGTGCCAGGACAAAAGACTGAAGGATGTTCGGCCCTGCTGGGGTGCCTTGCACCGGCAGTGTAAATTCAAGCTGGAAGAGTCAGGACGCTGTACAAATGGGCTCGGGAATGGGACACGTTCTCAAAGACATCAGGAAGCAGGCTTAGTACTTCTTTAACAGGAAAAGAACACAGTCAGCATCCCAAGGTGGGAAAACCTCTGAACACATCATGTGAAGGATGGGACGCATCCCCAGTGCACGGTGCTGTTTCAGCTCTGCAGGATAAGTTAAGGACACGGTTTGCCCAGGGAGTCTGTCCAACAGGGAATGGTGCTGAGCTGCTCAGGGCATATCCTGCTCATCAGTTATTGTGTGGTCAGGACCCTCCTGGCTGAAAAGCAGCAGATTCACTCACTGGGCCAAAAGGAGCTTCTTCCAACAGATGCAGCAGGAAATGTGCTATTTTCGTTCTCATGGAAATCCCTCTAACTGTATCAGGAGTGTGAGGATCCCCTCTTTCAGTGAGAAAGAGTCATACGGGATAGTTCTACCTCACAGTTTTGGCTTTCTTGTTATAAAAACTTAAAATGTAAATAAATATAGGCTTGTTAGTCCAAAAGAGAGAATCTGGGATGTGGAAGAAAAGGACGCTAAGAACACAAATAGATTCTTAAACTCCATGAGTGCACAGGATTTTTTCATAGAGGAAAACTCCTAGGGCAGGATGCATCCATGGGTACAAAAAGGCTGCCCCTCGCTGTGAAGCATCGACCAATCTGCAGTAGTGTCTTTCTCTAACAGAGTTAAAACACTCCCTCCACAATCAAATATGTGTAACAATCAAATTATTAATAAGAACACTAATAAATAGCCACAGGTAACAACGTCCAGTAATTTTGAAGTGGAAGTTGTAGGATGCAGCAGGCACACACACCCATCACTCGTCCATTTTTTTCCTAAAAGATACAAAAATGAATCTTCTTTCAAGTATTAAAAAAATAAGTTAATTGACATAAAAGGGTCAAAGTGACTGAGGGCCCAGGCAGGTCTTAAGCTTCGTTTCCAATGTGCAAAAACAAAATACAGAGGAAAAAAAAAAAATAAAAACACTGAAAAGTCTTAATGGTGGTTCAGTCACTTAAGGGCTTCTCCCTTTTAGGGGCCTAATAACCAGGGAATGCTGCCTGGGAACACCCCTGCCCCAGCACACACTTACCACTGTCCCACAGCAGTATTTTCCAGTGTCAAAACAGTCACAATAAAAACAGAACAAGGAAGCCCACCAGCCTCTGAGCTGTGGCCGTGAAGACTAAGGCCAGCAGTAGCTGTCTCTCCAGTGTGTAGCAAAGCAGATGGGCATCTTCCCTCTCTCTGCTGCTCCCCTTGTTCCCCAGAAGAAGATTTAGGAGGCTAAGGTAGGGAAGGAGTCCACTGATGCCCACTTGTCTCCAAAAGCCAAGAGGCAGAGAGTTCCATCACACATAGCAGTATCTTCTCTGTCTTGTATTTCTTCATATCCATCAACTGCAGGTTTCTTTGGTGGGGAGGAAGACTAAAGCAAAGAAGGTGTTGCCCTGGGCTTCTGGAGCTCTCTCGGACAGCTGACTCCCCTGCTACAGGCTGCTGTGGTTTTTCAGGGAGGGTTGCCACTTCCCTCCCTTTTATTAGAACTGGTGTAGTAAAAACGGGAAAGGAACGGACTGCCTTAAATCCAGTGCAGTTAAGGGTACTTCTTCCCTTAACCTCCTTCCCCACACATGGATTATTCCCCCCTCCCTCCTACCACACACACAAAAATACGGTCCATCGTCCAGGACCTCAAGGAGACTCCACAGTCTCAACTCATTTCTTCAACTTGGCTTGCAGACATGTAAAACTTAAGCTTCTGGAACCAACACACTTATCAAAAGGCTTCTGAGTGCTTCAGACCAAATCCCTGCATGCTGTTGCACCCTTCGGAGGTTTCCCCTTCAACATCTTCCTATCCATGTAATTCTGGCAAACTCAGGGTAGGCCAACTGGACAACACAGACCAGCAGAGGTAAATGTGTTAAGCTCAGGACCAGTTCAAGCTAAAACCTTTGGAAAGCATGACTGCCTCCAGGTCCTTGTCTTCTTCTTTTTCTCGAAGCCGCTGCTCCTCAAGGAGAGCCACAAGAGAATCTCTCTGCTCCACTACTTCGAGCATTTCGTTCAGGATCCTCTTCTCCTCCGAGAGCTCCTCATCTGTCTTCAGATGATCTACAGAGATACCAGAAACCATCAGCATACACAAGGCTAGAAATACACACATACAATGCATGAAATACTCCCTTTTGCTCTCACCTTCTACTGCCATCCTCTCACGGAGCTCCTGCTGCAGTCGACTCTGCCTGTCTTCCAGTTCTAGCTCCCGAGCACTGAAAGGGAAAGAGCAGAAATCCAAGTTCCAGGTATATTAAAATACTGCATACATTGCTTCATATTCAATCTCAGTTTCTGCTCCCTCTCTAGATATCTGCTGTGCATTTTACCAATCTGGTTTGGAGCAACTCTTAAATAACATAGGATATATAAGTGTATTTTTAAAAGATTTAATTGCGCTTTTAGCATTTCAGGTTCTTCGCCTTCAGCTAGGAAGTGCAATGCCAAAAGAGGAGTGAACTAAATATAGGGCAGAGTCAAAGAGCAAATAAATCTGCAATACCTCTATGTATCCCCTGCTACTTCCCACTCTAAACCCAAAGTTACTTATTAACAAATTACTTTATTACTTAAGGACATGTCAGGCCATTGCAAACACCACCTTGGGACTTTGCTGCCACTAAGGCCAACAGCTTCCATATTGCTGAGGTGCGCTGACACATTCCGAAATGAATTTCCGTGAATTTGCACAATGGAACAGAAAAAACTCCCAATTTCATTAACAGGAAAACAGCTTTACCATCTGAACCCACATGAGAGGCACTGGGGTCCCACTAGAGGCAGAAAAGAGGGCCACGTGGCAAAGGTGACTGAATTAAATACTTTTGGCTATGCTTAGAAGCCAACTTTACCAAAACCAGAAGGAGTCACACATTATTTCTGCACAGCTCAAAAACACTTGCATAAACAGGATGTGTTTTATACAAGAACAGCATGAGAAGGGCTCACATACCTGTACTTCTGCATGTGCACAAATAATTGGGACTTTCATCCCTTACCACTATTATTCCTTCTTCTACCACTCCTCTGAAATGTACTTGGATTCCTGCCTTAGCCACGAATCAGCCTAAGAGGCTGCTGACCTCCTGGCCTCACGGGGATGACAGTACTGACAGATCTTCCACTACTATTTATGACAAAATCCCCATTTTTTCCACATTCACTCACAATATCATCAGTTCAGACTCGTAGCGAACCAAGGCATTCTTCTCCTGCACCAGCTTGAACCACTCCTGCATCAGCTTGGGGTCATCCTTCTTACCCATGCCTGCCAAGAAAGAAACCTGGTAAATTTTCAGGTAATGCCCTGCAATCCTTACAAGCCCAAACTGCAAAAACAACAATGGGGCAAAATGTGCAAAGAAAGCCGAGCAAGATGCTGCCAGAGCACTCCCAAGCCAGGTCCATTCAGTTTGCCTACAGCACACAGTTGAGTGGAAATCACCTCCAAAAGGATTCTCTTCTCTTTAGAGCCTACTTTTTTTTTTGTTTCTGATATTCTCGTGATTACTCGTTTCTTCCTCACTCTTTCTGCAGAAAGCCCCAATTTCTATAAGTATTTAACTTTTCCTTTCATTAGAAGAGTTTTATAGATGCTCATGCCAGCTACTTGAACATATGCTCATCAGGAAAGGATTCAATTGCCACTCCATGTGTTTTACCTTTATTTTCTTCAATTGCATGTCCTCGAGTTTTTCTTTTACTAGCCAAAAGTAACATCTTGTCTCTTCTTTTTCCAACAGTTAAGTAAATCTTTTCTGACTGCTCCTCCTAGCCACATGTATCTATTCATCTTGAAGATCCCCCTGCACAGTGAACACAGAAACTAATTCTGCTGCACTGCATACCAGCACTAGAAAGAAAAAGAACCCCCAGGCACATTTGCTAATATGAGAGCAGAATAAAGAAACCCTGGGCCTCGACCACCTAGTACAGAACTCTTAGCTGGTCCTTTTGTTTTAGAAAGAACTCCTAAACTTACTCAATAGTCCACTGATGAATCTTGTGTCTGTCAGGGGTCATGTGGAATAAATGCAGAATGCTGTTCCCAAAGCCTCCTGTTGGTATTTATCAAACACAAGAACTTACCAAGGAGGCTCCTCCTGGCAAGCTCTTGGTCTGGGCCACTTATTCCACACTGAACCACCTGCATATGAAAGCTCTGACTGACATCAGACCCCATCAAGGCCAGTAGCAATGTTCCTGCCTGTGTAGAAGTAGAAGCAGGAGCAAGGCCTCAAATCAAGCTCAACAGCACTTTTGGGTTGCTGCATCCCATCAGCTTGCACTGCACATGACCTAGGCATCCCAAGGTAACTAACATCCCTGTCTCTGTTTGGTATTACGGATACACACTCTCTACATCAAGAACAAAAGCTCTCAAATAGTCCAGCTAACGCTCAAATAATCAAGCAGCAAGCTTACTATGCAAACTCTGTGACACATCCACACCACAAATACCACATTACATTAATGGCTGCTTAATTCAGACCCGTGCCCTGCCTCACCCTCAGTATGTCAGACAAACGCTGCCCTGGAGCTACACGAGGCAGAGCCTACAACTCCCAGTAAGCTGCGGCTCGGGCTGCCTTTCACCTGCCTTTGGAAATGTGTCACACCAGCCCCTCGGGGAATTCCAGACCCGGCTGTACCACCCTAAGAGCCCCCGGCTCCGTGGACTTGATACCAGTGTGTTGCTCAGTTCCAAGCATTCCTTTCTGAGCATCTCTGCACAATATGCCCACGTGGCGACAGGAGAGGGAGACCGTACATGCAGATGTCCAGTGCTGTGGCGCCATGAAAACACTGGGAAGTCTCCCCTTCCTTTCCGATGCCAGGATGTATAGAAAACAAATGCCTCTAAGAAAAAGCCAAAAACACAACGCTACTGACCTATGAAATACGTAAGTATTTTTAAACAGCCAATGAATAGAGGAAAAATGGGAGGATTGGAAAGGGAGCACTGACAACTGATGTGAGGGAGCACCATGGAAAGCAGATAAGTGGTTAGCAAAATTACACCATGAACACACATAAACAACCCCTTCCCCATGCCTTGGCAATGGAAACTCTACGGCAAACTCCATTTGGGATAGTTAAAGAATGCACTCAGCAAGACAGATGGGGGGAAGCTAGTCTTACTTCAGGTCTGTTGGTTTTTAAAGTTCAAGGATGTTTTTCAAATCAGTCCTTATAAAGACACAGTATTCCTTTAATCCCTATATGCTAATTAAAAGGCCATATTTAAGGAAACAGATTGTCATCCCTTATCCCACCTTCCAAACATCTTTCAGGAGGAATAGAGAAATTGAAGCCACCAAATGAAAATAGAAACTTTTGAGTGTGACGCTTCTGGTCCCAGAGCTGCTGCCCATTGTCCCTCCCAGTCACTGCACCTTCTCTTGCACAGCTGGGACTAGCAAAAGGGATACTGTACCTTTAACAACTTGCCACAGGCTCAGAGAAGCTGGTTACCAGGTAGCTACAGACAAGGTTGGTTTGGGGACACAGCAAGAAAAGGGCTGGGGGCCTTGTGGTCACTAGCTGACTAGTGCTGCTATGACAACCCAGCTGTGGTCAGGGAGGACACGGGGTGTGTGAGGTTACGTTACCTTCATGGGCACAGCAAGGGCAGAAGGAGAGAGGTCTACGACGTGGTGTCCCGGCATTGGGCTCAACTTCAATAGGACCAAACGAGGAAGAGGAAGAGGCAGGAGAGGAAGAGGAAGTTGGAAGTGGAACGGAAGAGGAGGAAAGGGGTGAAATAAAAGACAAGCAAAGGACAAAAAGCATAAGAGTGAGAAAGAAAGGAAACACAAGAAGAAAAGAAAAGAAAAAATACAAGAAATGGAGAAGCAGAAACAAGGGATACAGTCTACAGATGAATAATGTCCCTAATAAGCACAGATAACAGGTAAGAGGTAGACTGAGGTACTGGTGAACTCTTACTGAGCTGTACAAATACCAGGCAGGAGGTTACTGTTACTGCACTTTTCCTAATGTACAGTTTGCAGCTGCAAGGTCTTTAACCGAAAGGTCTTTAACCAGATGTCAGGACGAGTCAGACATATATTCAACTTCTGCTGATAAATGTCAGATTTCAAGCAGGGTTACAGTAAGTCTCGCCTGCATGCATAAGACACCAGCTGTGAGCAGCCACTCTACCTTAAAGCTCTATCAGGACCATGCTCTTATCACCGTGGCAGCATCCACTGATGGTAAAAGTGTCCTTTATAGCACAATAGAATGTCTTCAGACAGGGAACATCACAGGGAGAATCTGATTACCGTGGAACCAGCCTGCCAGGATCTGCTGTGTCAAGTATGGTGAGTACACACGTACCCCACTGGATTGTTGTGCTTAGAGGGGAAAAGGCTTTTACACGGATAAAGTGATTCACATCAAGGTCTGCAGGGGCAGTGACCAACTGAGGACTTTGCAGAGTTAAACCAGTAAATTTAAAGCTCTCCCTTGAGGGTCTCATTCCACAAAGCATTTTAAAGCTTACAAGTCCTGTTAGTATCGGTGACTTACTGAATCTTTATCATCTTTTCCATCAGCCAGTGAAGGACAAACATTTCTCATCTCTCAAAAGGTTCAGCTGTTTTAACACCAAGAATTTGCTTTTCAGCTGTACTTAGCATTACAGAGATAAACAGCAGGCAGTAACCAACGCCACTAATAGTTACAGGAGAACATGCCAGGGAGATGATGAACTCTGAAACGTCAGAGCTACCAGGGTGAAACACTTACTGGGATCAGGGCACAACTGCATTTATAAAGAGGAGGCATTTCTGTGTTGGGAAAAGGCATAAACTCCACAGCAACATTATGGTAAGAATAACACTCATTTTGGAGAAGTCAGCAGAGTTTGATGTTTGTGGTTCAGAGAAAGATCTACAAAATTAGAGTACCAGTGAACTGGGAAGGCTTTAGAAGGGACCATCACAGAACTAGACCAGCACATGGAGGACACACTGGAGCAAGAGGGAGAGCACACCAGCTTCAAAGCCCATGACTGAGCAGCACAGCTTTCTCAGAAGAAGAAACCTCTGTACTGGAAGCAGGAAGGGGCAACATTAGGAGAGGAGAGGTGCCACAGCTGGCCATAGGACAGTTGCAAATGAAGCATCGTACCAACAATAGTTGAGACAGTACCAGAACATTAATTACAGTTGTTCCGAATTTTCCAACTTCTTCATTTAAAATGTAAAAATTCTAAGGCTTTTTTCAATACAACTGCCATTTCACAGATCAGGTTACAAAAGCAAAACCAAACAAGAAAAACCCCAAACCACAAAGGTACGGTGAAGAATATGCTTCCACACAAAGCAGAGCATTTAGTGCATGATACTTTTTAAACATTTTTTATTTCCCATCCTATCTTGTTCAAAATTAATTATTCTATATAAGCTTTAATACTCTAACTCGGTCTAACCACTGTTTTGAGGGTGGTCAGGAGATGGACATTTAACTATATGGAAAAATCCACTTCTTTCAGGGTTTGAGATTTCATTCAGAACTGGGGAGTGGGGGATTTGATAAATTTCAAGCCATGGACATAGAGACTTGGTGAGGAACTTACAGTTTTCCATATTTGAGCTGAAAATAAATACCCAGTATGTGAAAATTTCATTCATCTCATTGTGAAATGGCCAAAAACTACTAGCTTTTGTTATCAGTAAGCAAGTGGTCTGATACTAGGAGAGGATCCCATCTTTGATCTCCAGTAAAAAACCCCAGGGATTACACAGCACCTGACTAATATGGAGCTCACTCCCCACAACTGTATTTTCCTCCCTTGCTCTCGGTTATCTTCCCACTCCTGCCTAAAGAAAATCTGTCCTTGAATCGAGTTACAGAGTCCATGGTATCTACACTACTCCTGCTACTAGAAAAGTCAACATGTTTTTTCAGTAAGATAATAAACGTAACCTTTGCACTTAAGATCCTTTCCAGCTACTCTAGATGTAAATTATAGTTAATTATATCAACGAATACAGGTTATGATTATTACAATTACTTTGGAAACGACTTCTGTCCAAAGTAGGATGATCAGCAAGGCTTTAGAAAGTGTTCCTTATGTATTGGAGGTCCTTAACAGCAACAACAAAAGTGCAACCAGAAAACTTACTTCCCATGGTTCTCTAAAGCCTATTTCATGGCTTATTGCTCCAAAAGCCATTACTAATCCTACAGTAAATAGTATTATTATTATAGCATTGTTTAGAGAAGAGAAATCACCACCTCTTAGTCTCATTAAATGTAAAATAGGATCATCACTGCAAGACAGTTTTTCTGGATGTGGAGCCAGAGCCAGATAGGGAAAAACCCATTTGTTGTGCAAATTAAAAAAAAACTCAACAAACCTAACCCCCTTTCTGTTTAAGTCTCCTTCAGCACCAAAAATCTACTGACACAGGTCTTCATCCACAATATGGAAAGAGTGCTGCTGGCAGCAGCAACGCCTGCTGAAGCAGTTTGTTTGGAAGGACAAGAGAAGAACCATTCCTGTCACCATTCCCTTCTTAGGTTCCCCCTTAGGCTGCCAGCAAGTCTAAGGTGTGGCAATAGCTTCTGGACAGAAAGTTACCATTTTTTTTTGCACCAGAGGGATAAAGCTGCCAACAGACTGTGTTAGTCATGAGTTCTTCCCTTTTAATGCCACAGGCTAACTCTTCTTGTGTGTAAAGCCTTGGCAGCAGAGCTCAGCAGTCCAAGCTGCTGGCAAGCCGGAGCATGGTTTGGAGGCAGGAGCTGCAGCTCGTTAAGGAAAGGAGCGTGCCCCAGTTCCTGAGAACACAGAACATTCTTGAGAGGCAGAAGCTCTGCCTTGCACATCAGACACATCCCATCAATAAAGTGACTGGAATTACCTTGCTTCTGTGTAAAAAAGCCACAAGAATGACCTTGTTTGTCACAGTACTCTTGAGAGATTGCAGACTTTGCTACAGTGGTGGAAACCAGGTCAAGAATAAATACCATAGCTTCAAAGCCTCTTCAAAACAAGGACCAGAAATTGTCTGTGTTACAGAAGCTACATTGGACTGTTGCATTCTTTTCTAATCTTTATTTACCTGTTGATTAAAGCGCAATTCTTCAGACTGGTTTTGTCCTTTTCCTCTCTAGCTCCGTAACACTTCTTCACATACAGAAGCACGGTGGTCCAAATGATCGATCAGGATGAAGAAAGCACAGCAGAAAGTCTGGGGTGGCACACCCCAAAATCCCCACGCTACAGCTCATACTGATCCCCTTCACTATTTGTCCCCGTTTTTCGATATCAGAGCTGTGATGATTTCTGAGAAGTGGTGAGTCATTGCAAGTTAAATTTCTTTGAACAGATATACCATAGACCAAGTGGTATCATATCCTTCACAAGCTTTGCATCCAAAGGCTCTGATTTCTATATTGTTGACTAATCATGGTGGTTTGGAAAACAGCAACACTGGCCAGGAAATCCAGTTCTGAGTCCAGTCTCAGTTCCACTGAATCATTACATGGCACTTGCCCTCACAAGCCAAAAGCGTGACAATTTGGAGATTTATTCTACTAACAAACTTCATCCTTCATTTATCAGGAATATTAAAAACTCTAATTTTAAATCAGTGCTTAAAATATGGATCAGTCCAAAAGAGATCAGTAAGTCAAACTGCACTGGTCACAGTAAATGTCCTCTTTTCCACCCTTAAAAAAAATGAGGTTATGGTCAGAAACCCAAGTACTGAAAAATAAAGCATTCCAACCTTACTGTTTGGGGAAGCTGTTCAACAGCAGCATTGTTAAAAACCAAGGATACAGAAAGCCAACTCTTGGAGAATAGCATGCACAGAACTGCAGGTTGAGAGCAAGGATTCTGACAAATGTCCCACAGGCACATCACTCAGCATGTCTGACTTAACAGGTTATTAAATCTGGGTCAAACCCAATATCCTCTAAAAAGCACAGTCACTAGAAGAAACCTGGGGAGAACTCACAGACCATTGGACTGTCATGCAAACTGAACCACTTTTATTTACCCAGCAGAAGGGGGTGGGGGGAAGACAGGGAAGGGAAAAAATGGGGAAAGCAATAGTTGGAGCAGAACACACACACAAATGACTCCACAGAAGTCTTCTGCTTCTACTAGACCTTGAGGCACTTTGAAATGCAATCAGAATGAATACAGTCCTGCACTGACCCTGTCTCCCGAGACTGTTGGTTTTGTGTGCAGAAAGAAGCAGGTAAATGGCAATTGCCTAACAAGTACTGATACTTAACTTCTGCTTATCAAGTGCTCTTTCCTGCTCAAAATTTACAGTAAAGGAAACATGCTGCCAGTTCACTTCAGTGTCAAAAACAGCTGCAGACTGCGAAAACAATGTTTATCTTACAACTCCATTCCCCTTCCAGGAGAGCTGTGTTTGCCAATCACAAGAAATAGGACTGATCCCACTTGAATATATCAGACTCCAGCCTTGCAGAGTTAGACCTGCAAGACTTTAAAGGATGTAGTAAGCTCAAATATTTTAAATAAGTTAATAAAAAGTGAAGTTGTTGTAGAGTGTGCTTTAAACAGCGTACATAGATTTAAAAAGAACAAACAACAGCACTTCCCTGCCCTGTTTATCTGATGTTCGTAAGGCTCTTGTCAAGAAGGGAGAACATGTGTCTGAAATCAACGCTATCAAACGCACCAGCTCTCTTCCCTACATCCTTCTTGCTTCTCTTGGCATTCTCCAGCCAAGAACAAAGCAAGATGGGAGTGTGTGGCTGTTTACTTAATGACTCCCCGCTGGGTGCGAGGAAAAGGAAGAAGCTGCTCACTTGAACGCAGAGGAAAGACGGAGGTACTTTCCAGAGGCAGACAAGGAGCACACTGGGACGAGGAGCTAGTGGGTTAGGAGGAACTGAGGCTGGGACTAAGCAGGCAAGGTGACTAATGGAGAACAAACAAAGGAGAGGGGAATAAGGAGAAGGGGTGAAAGCAGAAGGCAGATTTGAGAAGAAGGCAGGACCTAACATTTTCCAGACAAATAGTGCTGGGCAGAAGAGGGAGTAGAGCCCACAAAATTTTGGAAGAAGTCCATAGGCTGGGATTTAGACTGTGGGGGTTGTGTCAGTGGGAAGACCAGTGCAGGAGTAGCTAGTGGAGAGGAATAGGAGGTCTGAAGGGTAGAATGCTAGGATTTCTTTGTCAAGAAGGCAGGATTAAAATTAAATGGCTGAGAAGGAGAAACCGGGACTGAGAATGAAACTGGAAGTGGGGTAAGGAGCTCTGGATGAAATAAGACAGGATCAGGGCAAGGACTGTCTCAAAAGAGGGAATAACAGGACAAAGAGTATATATCCACCAGACTACTGCATCCTTCCACTGTCTGGTTCAGAATCCATATTTTCAAGTCTCACTATTCCACAGCTGCCAACAAAATCCACTGATTGTGTCCCATTTCCTCTCCATAAGGATCTACCCAGAAGATGACAACCTAGTGTTGCTACCCATTATTCCATATGGACATGAGACAGCTCTCTGTGGTGGATCTGAAGGTTATAAATCTGTTGATATATCAATATAATATAAAGTCTTCATTTCAGCTGGCTTTGCAACCCTTGTAATGTTCTTTTAAACAACACCACGCACACAATATACACACAGGAATAATTACTCAGAATTTAAATGTGACCATCTGCAGCGTGAAATGAAACATCTGCGTTACAGCAACGGTACACAACATTTCAGAACAGGAAGAGAGGATTATGACATCTGAGCAGAGCAACGGAGCTAGTTAAGATAGCAATCTGTAATCCTACACACTGGAAGTTGACCAGGATGGCAGAAGTTACCGCTCCCCTTGCAGAAGCTGTTGCGCAATCTGTAACAACTAAATATTACCAGCTTACAGATAACTTCCCAAAGTGCTTTGCCATTTTTGTTAATATTCTACGACAGCATGACTAGAGTGATGCCCGTGCCCCGGAGACACGGCTTGCCAATAGAATCCAAGCTGCCTGCAGCGCTCAGCAGGACCTCCAGGGATTTTAATGGCACTCCACCCAGATGCACATCCTGCACAGACATGTTAATCTTGAAGCTGAGCTCTGTATCTGCCACTTGAGGTGGCAAGTATCACCAGAGCAATGTATCCCTTCTGGCAAAAGTGTTCTGGCAGCCCCAAAAGCAAATGTAAAGCAAATTACAGAGGCAACAAAATAATACTATAAAGCCACATACTCCAGGCTATACTGGCTCACTGCATTTAAAGGGATACTGCCCAATATAGGTTTTTTAAAATTTGTTTTGGAAACAGTTTTTTTGAGACGAGCAGAAATTTGATAGAGTTTTAAGATGTATCAACCGTTTTTAAAAAATAATGAATACTTGTCTCTGACTGTTGGAAGCCCAAGTGACTGAGTCACCATATAAATAAAAGCAGCCTGTTCAAAAGTGACCACTCTGAGGTGACTGAGCTCAGAGAAACAGAAAAATCAAACACGCAAAAGAGATAAACAGTAAATTCCATTTCCAATTCAGATTTTCTGCAACACAACAGTTTTTTTAAGTGACAGTGTCCCTTTAAGTGAAGATTATTTTGCTTTTCTTAAAGCCGCTATTAGTGATTTGGATGGGATCGCTGTCTCTAAAGAGGCATTAGGAGCAGAGGCAGGAGGAGGGAGAGGTGTAGTGGAGATAGCATTAAATAGGGATAAGGGTCTGTTAAGTGTAATTCAGCATCAACCCTTTTACAGCTCCTACTCTATGCACATGTGAGTATGGGCCAGCCCTCGTGGATAAAACCATGAAGAGGCTTTCAAAGTCCCTCTGCAGGAGATACCCCAGGAAAGAATGCCAGAGGGACTGAATAGTGAATGAAGCACAGGGCTAGCACAGGACTATCACATCAAAATTAGCACAGGGGAACTGGGCAACAAATCAGATCGACTAAGGAGGAAAGTCTTCCATTCTGAAACTTGCACTTGGGTGGATATTCTTAATTCAGGTGGATGTTCTTCAATAAAAGCCTATTGTGCCATGAGTAATTCACAACAGATAGGTACAGGTAGATACTATGTGGGACAGCCTCCCTGGAGCAGGAGGAAAAATGGCAGTTAAAAACCTGGGCAAGATTACATTTGAAGGATCCAGTGCAGAACACAACGACATCAGGGAAGACTTCCAGTGATGTGTCTTGGATCAGGCCTAGAGCGTGTGGATCTTTCCCTCTGCAGAGCTGGTCTGCAGTGCACTCCCTCAAAAAAACACAGCTTACAACAAGCAACTTTATACTCTGAAAGATAAACTAAACGAGACCCTCAGATAACAAGGCAACTGAGCAGAGTTTGCTTTCTCTTGGATCTGCTGACAGACAGATGTGCTCACTTCATAAGAATAGATTTTGTGTGGTTAAACCAGCAAAGGAAGTTTTAATTTTCAAGATAGGTAAATGCTAAACAAATGTCATTTGCAACCCAAAAGTTAATCACCTCCTAAGGGACCCAGGAAGTAACATTAATTAAAGCAAAGGCAGAACTGTGGTATAGAGTGATGACCAGATTCTCAAGTGAAAATGAGAACTGAACACTGTAACGTGTGTTTAGCACTAAATGGGATATTAAAGCAATAGCATAGCAAGAAGCTTAATAGCTGTGTCATGATGCAAACTGGACTGATTGGAAACTAACAGCAGATTCCAGCAAAAATGACTGCAACTCTTATCAGCAGATTCTTTTCTAGCCTTATAGTAAGACAAAACAAGAAAGAAGACATATCCGTCATCTGCAAGTGTTTTCAAAGTCCCTTGAGGGAGCATTTTCATTTTGTTAGATCAACAACACACTCTGGCTTTTTCCAAAGAAAAAATAAAGATCCTCAGAAGGGCAAGACGGAAGCAATAGCATGACTAATCCTTGACAGTGCTGTTTGCTCTTGCTGTCTCCCTCAAAATACTTTCCTAAAGAAAAAGTCAGTGATGGAGTTGGACTTTTCAAAGGAGAAGCAAAAAACCAGAATGACCTTCCGCTGCGAGCAGGGAAGATGGCTGGAATGAAAACAGTAAGTAAATTTTGAAAAAATCAGCACCGTGAAAAATAGAAGAGGGAGCCATGGTTTGTGGAACGTGCCAGCATCTCCGCTTCCTGAGCTGGAAAAGGGGTTCTGCTATCATCAGTCATGTGCAAGGGCTGTTTCTTCTCGTTTGTGAGCCAAGGATGGGAGAAGTAGGTGAAGGGAGGGGCAGGGAGGAGTGTCAGCAGGGTTAGTGTCAGCAGGAGGTTCAGCCATACATACCACCCAGATGCAAGTCGATGAGGTCACTGTAATAAGACTCTCCCCAATAGTCTACAACAAGGAATTGGTGAAGACAGAGTTATTGAGTCAGATACCCACCCTAGCCCCTACAATCAAAGCAATATATGAGAAAGACATAGAAACAGGAAAAGGGCAAACAGGAGACAGGCAGCTACACGTGGGCACACACACATATATATACAAACACTATACGTCTCTCTTGCTCTGTATATATACATATATATACACACACACAAACATATCACAAACATTTATATTGGGAAGATGAAGAGAAAATTTCCAGCAGGCAGGCAAGGACTTCCAAGGGGAAAAATCAAGAAGTTTACACAGACACACTTCACCTATTTGTGCTTGCAGCAGTACCTGTCACTGATGTCCCTCCTGTTCTTGCTGAGAAAAGCAGAATTAATCCTGTTGCTTTGGAGCTGAGCAATATGTCAGAAGGAAACAGTGTAATTTCTTAGGACAGCTGCAGGAAAGGTGTAAGGGTTGATTTCTTGGAGGTGAGTGAGTGAGTGGAGGATGGTGTATGGCACACGGGTGGAAGGCACCGAGTGAGCGCCGACACGAGCGGCAAACACTCGGGCGTAGGAAGACGGGATTGTGTGCTCCTGCTAATGCAGTCTCTGTGCCAGGGAAGAACTGCACAGCAGCTTTCAGGACAGAGATGTGCATTTCCACAGCTGCTAGAGACAAGTGCACCGTGAGTCTAGCACTGTGGAACATTTCGTTGGGAGGAGACAGATGGAAGTACTGAGAGCAATATTTCTCACTGCATATGATTCATTTGATGTAAAGAGGTGGCTCTTAAACTTTTCAGTATTGATCTGACAGTAGGTGTTTTCCAAGGTCTTAAAAATTACTATCAAGGTTTATGCTAAAGGGAATAAAAGAAAGGTTCTGGAAATTTCTGATTTGACATATCTTTAAGCTAATAATTGAAAAAAAGAAAAATTCACAGAGGAAATCAAAGTCATTAGCATGTCCAAACAGGCGAATGCACTATAATACAAAGCACTGTTGCATTAGCAGTATTATATTACATTAATTAACTCATTCAAGGTGTCTCTTGGGACACCACAGAAAACTGAGACAATTCTTCATTGAGATCCTAATTTACCAATGTAGTGAAATACCATGGTGCAATAGGAAGGGGGGAGGGAGGGAAGGAAAACAAGGGATGACAGTAGCTTAGACCACCAGTGTATGACAGACTTGCCCCTGAAACAGAGCTTACACTGCCTCTTGAAATAGTTTACCCTCCTAATCATTCATTCTTGCTATGAATGCAACTATCAAAGGCTGAGATTTTCAAAGATAATTACACAGAACATATTAAGGCAGTTAAGTAATCATAGGTTGTGAGATTTTCTGAATCAGAAACTAAACGTTAGATTGAGCATTCAGCTTTTGAAAGAATAAAAGATCAACTGTGCCGTGCCTGAGGCTCAGCTAATTTAAAAAAGGAAAAGACAAGGAGGCAGCCAAGAAGGTACAATTATTTTGTCAGAATGAAAGTTGATGGTGACCTCCAAAATGTTTGAGTTTGATTAGTCAAAGAGCAGGTATCACCCTATAAATAGTCCACCTTGACAAATAGCAGATGATGTGTGAAACTCCTGGAAAGAATATTGAGCTGCCTGCATCTATTGCTAGGATCTAAAGCTGTAACCTCTCAGGAGGACAGCAGGGCATCACTGTGAAGAATTTATTGACAGTCTTCTCAGTATAAGTTACTTGCCAATAATATATAACATATTAAGGATGATGCAAAATGGATAGAAAGTAGAAACAAAATTATTCTAAGTAAAGAAATTTTTATCTATAGAACTGGTTTTTGTTCTTACTAGTCCAGCTGAAAAACACTTTTTTCTAAAAGTGGAAAGTGGTCCAGAGGTGAGAGATCTGAGGAATTAAAGTTTAGTGGAAGACCTCTACAAAAGAAAAAATTGCAATTCTTTACAGACAGGAAAGATGACTAAGAAGCAATATGCTAGAAGACGATAAACTACACAGAGAAGTAGTTCAGATGGTCTCGTCTGTCTTTTTCTAGAACAGAAAAAGAAAAGAATCACTGCAAGTTACAGAATTCTGTTTCTTCTGTCTGGATTTTTAAGTAGTAAGAAACTACTATTAACATTACCCCAAACTTCATATTTAAATGCTGATCAATAAGTGATTTTTTCTTTCCCTACAGGGAGGGAACCTGAAAAACCCACTCATTACAGAGCCTAATATAATTGTCCCAGAACAGTTAATACTGGCTGCTGCCTATGGAAAAGCCATTCTTTTGATGCTGTACTGCAATCCTTCTCTATTTATGTGGACAAACTCGGTGCACAGCAGACGCACCTCCCAAGCTCCCCCATTTTTTCCTCCTCGTACAACCTTAGAAAGAGATTTTTTTTTTTTACATGGCAACACCACTTTACGCACTGCCTTTCCCTTTCTGAACTTTTGGTTTCATGGTTTCATGAGGGCAGGGGCTGATCAGAGACAAGAGCATGACTCCTCACCTTTACACAGCAGCCCTTGCTGAAGGTAGTGGTCACTGTTAGGTCACAATGCAGGAGACAGAAAAATGATACTTCCCCTCTCGAATAATTAGTGGATATTGCAGGCAGAAATTAACTGTGTTTGTGGAATGTGATGCCACAGATCTCAAAAAGAAGGAATTCAGTTATTTTGTTGCAAACATATGTAAAATGTCTGGAAAAGAGGAAGCTGAGGGGAAACCTTATTGCTCCCTACCACTCCCTGAAAGGAGGTTGTAGCCAGGTGGGGGTTGGCCTCTTCTCCCAAGTAACAAGCAACACAACAAGAGGAAATGGTTTCAAGTTGTGCCAGGGGAGATTTAGATTAGATATTAGGAAATATTTCTTCATGGAAAGGTTTGTCAAGCCCTGGAACAGGTCACCCAGGGCAGGGGTGGAGTCCCCACCCTAGAGGTATTTAAGAGGTGTGGATGTGGCATTTTAGGAGTGTGGTTTAGTGGTGGGCTTGGCAGTGTTGGGTTAATGGTCGGACTCATGATCTTAAAGTTCTTTTCCAAACTAAATGATTCTACAGCCTTGCAAGAGTACCTAAAGAAGTGAAGCGTGGAATTGATTTATAATCTTGTGTTTCAGTCAACACAGATTAGAACATGCTTTTTTTTCCACCCCAACAAAATGTGTTTCTGGCTGATCCCCTGAAATAAGGGGAGGAATTGAGGATGGTGAATCCTTTATGTCAGAGTTAAGCTGCTGCAAACAATGTATGACCTGCTGATAGAAATATTTTGCAAGAGGAAAGCCTACCCTAGAGACTTCCTGAAGGAAAGAGATTCCTTTTGCAAAGCAGGACCCACAATTTCACAGCTCTGCTAGGAAATGCACAAATACACAAGCTCATCTAAGACTGCTTCCATCTGGGAGAGCTGGGAGTGAGAAGCTATTTATCCACAGGTTTAATTCTGCAGTCTCCCATATAAAATTGTAATATCTTAGTCATATTCTGTCCTTTCTGAACGTGTTTTAGGCATTTTCTGATTCTTCAGCGAGAAAACTCTATCATGAGTAATATTCTCTCGGGTGCTAAGATTTCCCACTTGTGCTGGCATGTCTAACATGAAAGTCATTCAGCAGTTCAGTAATCAGGATGGACTTCCAGATGAAAAGAAGAAGAATGAAAAGAACCACTAGAAACAATGGAAGTGGGTTTAGTAAGTGCAGTAACTGGCAGGCCAGAGAACAGAGTGGGGCTACACAGGAACACACAGCGTAAGGAAGGAGGCAGCTCTGCAAAGACAGGGGTTTGCACAAGGCTATTTTTTTGATCCCACAAATGAAAAAGACGGCCTGATCACAAACATATTGAAGTCCTCAAGATTGTTCTTCACACCTGTAGTACCTATTTGCTTTGGTGAGCACTCAGTCCTGCTTCTTTGGCACACCCTTATGGAGCACCAGCCACACCTAATTGCGGCGAGTAGCAATTGGCAGGAAGTCACAAATTACTTTTTCTCTGGTGCGCCCTCACTGCTTAATCAAGCTCCATCTTCAGAGGCATAGATGTGGCTCTTCAAGCAACAAGGAAACATTTTCCAGACACCTGTTCCACCCTTGCCATTTCTGAACTCTGACCCTTGTAATCAGGTACATAATCCTGGCCTTGTCAGGTATACGCGCACTGCATTTGCCTGTTGGATATTTGACTCCTTGCAAATTGAGGATTTTTTTTTTTCCAAATCATTATACTACTTATCAGCATTATCTGAACCAGGTACTCCTCCACTCATATGCTTGCCAGATCAGATGATACTCATTTAATTTAATTTCAAGTACACACAACATTTCTTTAGCAGCTCGACATGGATACCTTTCAGTACACGTGTGCATTTCTGCTCTGCACAACTTTGTCGGAAGCAGCCAGTGTGCTGGGCTGTGCAGTGAGGAAGATGTTCTGTGATGGTCCCTTGTAAGGACACTACCTTGATAACCCAACACAATAGAGAAAGCACACACAGTTTCACAATTATTTCTTTAACGTACAAACAGGGTCGTCTCACTGTGACAACTTTGTGGGAATGGCAGCTAGGAAACCCCTGCAATTTTCTAGCTGTAGGATCCAGTTATATGCAGAAACAGTCAGCCATTATTAGTAGTTGGAGAATTACCTCCTACACCTCAGGTAAAGGTAAGTGAGCTAAGTCTGCCAATAGGGAAGTTGCAGAATTAGAAGAAACATAGGAAAAACAAGTCTTCAAAAAGATAGTAGAAAAGGGAGAACGGATTCACATTGGGCTCAGTCTCTAGGCTATAATGGTCCAATGGCCTCTAAAATCCAAACAGCTATGGATTACTGCACAGGCACTTGATAAGAAAACAAGGAAAACCAAACCAAGTTGTGGTGGATACCTGCTTCTCCTCGAAGGGCCTTCTCCACAGCAACACCTCTCTCCTCGAGTTGCCTCTGCTTCTCTTCCACTTGCTCCAACTGCCGCTGGATAATCTGTTCAGAGAAGAATGGAGCACAGCCTCACCAAAGCAATTCTCTTGCTCTGTCTGCAGCACTAAGAGACTTCTGTCACACCCAGCACTAAGAGACTTCAGTCAAATTTGCCTTTTCAAAAACAAGTATTTGTATTCAACAACACCCTGCTTCAACAGCAAGCATCACAGATTCCGGTGACAACATCCTCCTCACCCTGTTGCATCTTAACTCTTAAAATTGCAAACACCTTGATATTCATTTATTTGCTACAATTCCTATCACCTTCCTGAACACTGAACTGAAAGGTGATGCTGTTCAGTCAGCTAAGCCCCTGCCTTGAGTTTTTGACAAATCCCATAGATGATGTTAACAGTCTTCCAGCAGATTCTCTGGTAATTAGAGGTTAACTTGATAACACTTCACCCACCAGCATAACCTAGCAAAGGAATGATAGGTGCAGCTCCATCAGGCATTATCTGAGTATCACTGTTCCACTCAGTGCATGATGGTTCATCCATCTCCAGCTAGAAAGGTGTTATGGGCATTATTTTTCTCCCTGTAAAACTCTCATGATAGGTTTCAGCCATTTCACTTCTCTGTGGCATGACATGAAATTTGAAAGAGGGAGCAGGAACACTCATGTAGAAAGAGAAGATTCTGTTCTGACACACTCAGGAGAATGTCAGGATCAGGGTGCTTTGACACAGAGGTAACTGTGTGCCAAGACAAGAGCCTTGTGAGACGCTACCTGAGCTCTGTGTAACCTCTTCAGCTCCTCCTGCTTGGCTTGTCTGCGGGCAGCTTTCTGCACTCGCCGCGTCAGCTTGGCATTCAGCTCCTCTTCTGTGTAGGCCCTCTGAAGGAAGGAAGAACAGCAGCAGATCTTATGTACATGCTCAGAGTTATGGGGGCAGGGATGACCGTTTTCTCTTCCAAAAATCTCAGAAGGGAGGTGTTCTGTCTTTGCCATGGCTGTGTCAAAAGTCAAGCTTCTGTAGGCAAAGGTGTTCACAGTGCAGTGAGCAACAATTTCAGGATCAAATCAGAAGTGAAGAAGCATTTAAGCCAGCTGCAAAGCTGTGACTTTATATAAACATCCCACCCTTGCCTTCCACTGCTATATGAAACCTATTCCCAAAGATCAAATCAGTTTTTATTCTCAGTAATTTTCATTTCTCAGTAAATTTAGCCAAATGGATTTAGATAAATCAATGAGTACCATATAGAGGGTTCATCTTGATATGGGTCCCCTTGATTTAATTTTAAAAGAGGGTAAAGGCTTGTCTACATGAACAGTTACAGCAGTGTAAGTAATAAATTATTATAGACTAGTGTAGAATATTACACCACCAGAAGCCATCCAAAAGGGGAAAAGCTATCTTTATAGAAATAGAAAGGTATTTCCTCTTCTTTTCTGTCAGTGAAACTAGTTTAAGAATATGTCTTTCTAACATTACTGAAATTGGGCTCAGATCTGACCAGATACACTATCTGGATATATTATAGCCTAGAAAGGCTTTCTCAAAGAGTTTTAAGAGCGTCAAAAAAACTTCACAACCGCACTAGGTAAAACTACAGTGAAGAAAAAACCTCTTTTCTCATGTACACATATGTAAGCTTTAAGGGACTGCCGTAAACATGTGTCTTCCACTTCTGGAAAGAGACCTCCTCCATGGACAGTCAACTTCAAGAACAGAATGTTATGTCAGACCACCCTGAAATTTGCTTTATCTAGTTACTGTGCTGCCACATGGGTCAGTCTACCTCTGTTGATGGTTCTCAGTGAACAGAGTTTAAGGTAGGATCGCAGTTTAATTAAAAACCCCTCAGGTAGGTCATTGGCAGCACCACTGTTAAAGCTTCAAGAAGCTCACACTTTACTCTTTCTTCTTTTAAAACACAAAATCCACAATGGTACTCAAATCAGAAGGTAAAGTGACAGAGCACGGGACCTCTCTATCCCCTATAACACTGTTGTGACTGTGAAGACAAGACAATAAGAATTTCAGAAAGCAGCAGCTTCTGCCTTGATTTTAGCTTGACATGGAATTTCCCTACGATTTGAGCAAACTCAGCAATTTTGAAAGCTTCTCATTCAAGTGTGATGATTCATTTGAACTCACGTTCCAAGCAGCAAAAAAGAAGACTATGCAAACATATTTAAGTGCCTTGAAAACCAATTTGTTCTGAAGCTCACAGTTCATCCACATCACCGTACAGTGGCGCACTGATAAACGCATGCATTCCAACCAGACATTTCGGAGCTTAATGCATTTTTGGGAGACATCCCCTACAAAGAATTTGCTGCCCACGTCTGCTAACATCTCAGGCATGCACAGTCAGTGTTGATGTTAGTGCACATGTGGTGGGGAGCTATGGATTCAATGGGTTAATGTACAGGGGGACATGCAATGCAACGATGGCCAACTAGTGGGAATGGAGACACTACCTTTGACGAGTATGATCTCTTGAATGCCAAGGCGTGTGGTACATAGATCGACTTTAAAGGGGGAATGGTAAAGGGAAAAAAAAAATAAAAAACAAAAAACGTACAAAATGAAGCAAAATCAGTTCAACATTGAAAACAGATGCACAGTAATAAAACAAAGTGGTTTTTACGTGAAACAAAATCGTGCAAATGCTGAACGTGACCCAGACTGATGAAGCACAATGGAACTTCTGGCCACAAAATCAAGTTTCTAGCACTTTCCTGAAGGCAATTCGTTTTGGCAGCCTCCTTGAAGATACAGTCAACTTGAAAATACCTTTTTCTAGAGGAATCATTTGGCCTTTGTCTACCTGTATGAGTACAAAATTCTGGCTTAAGATTTGGAATAATGGCTTATTGCTGGAGCATATTTGGTTTGAACTGGCTTGGCCAATCATGTATTTCTCTGTCACACAACTCTTCACTTACATTCTGATTGACAGTCTCTCCTAGGAGTTGTGTTTATTCCATAGCTTTAAATTATCTCTATTTCATCAAAATTAGAATTTACATTTAACCAACATCATAAATCTTATTCACTGTTTCGTGAACAAAGAAACACCAGATGGGCTCAGAGTGGGTTGTGTGTCCTGCAGTAATGGAGTCTCCTTGTCTAAAAGGAGAGCCTCCAAAGATCTTGAGGAGCTAAAATTGGAGGGGGAAAGGAGCAGGAAAAGGAGGGGAGAATCACTGCTTACTCTAGCCAAGGACATTCTACGCCACCCTGTACCCAAATATAAGGCAAGTAAAGCACTTAGCTTTATTTGCTAACAAGAGAGGTAAACTTCCCTTCATGTCATGAAGTCCAGAAGGCATTGTGCCACTCTGGGCAAACAGACAGCATTTTGCACTTGCACATTCAATTAACTAAAACCAGTCACAAATGAGAAGCCAGAGAACAACACCAGCACGTTTGCACGCTCCAGGACAAAGCGAGCCACCTGTGGTGGTAAAACAGACCTGAGCACAACACCACAGTGGTACAGGAACAGTGACAAACACACACAGTGACAGACACCTACGAACACAGCACCCGCGGGCCGTTTGCGCTAGGAACTCTTTACACGATGCTGCTCTTCAAAGACACCACGTTAAACAGCACTGAATTAATTCACTGCTGATCACAAAGAACAGGCTAAACAGAGCGGGCTGGCTGGGAAGCAAGCTCACTACATTACCAAAAAAGCAGCACGAACGGGATTTCAGTTTGGAGAAGGGGTTCACATAAAAGTTAAGTAGCACACAGTAAGTCAGCTCTTACCCATAATAAGTAGCAGGCAGTTTATAACTTAAAAAAATACAACTCCCGCCCCAAATGAGTATAAACCCAGCTTGGTCAGACTCGAAGTTTGGTTACATTTCTTTTGACAGCAAGGCATTCCAGTGTTTGCATGTATATTCTACATCCGTGGATAGGATGCAACAAAACGAGCTAAGTTGAGTTGTCACATCCATGTCCTCTAAAGATATACATTCTCAAAACTATTCTTAAGAAAACAGGCAGATGCTGAGTAAATAAATTCTTAATGTAACTTCAGCAACAGCAAATGAGGGAAAATGAGACACTACCACCACACCCTCAGCAGAGCTTGTGAGATATTTTCAGGATGAGGATTCCAGGCATCTGCCACTGTCACCTATCATCCCCTCCAGTGCTTAGAGATGCAATCTTTCTTTCTGCAAAGCCATTTTAAATCTAAGTGACTCAGCATAGAAAAAAAATTACCATCAAGGCAGACCAAAGCCTGCAAACAAGGATGGACATTACTGCACCCTTGCTTCCGCTGGAAGGAGCTCCCAAGGCAGAGCAGTAACTCTGTAACTCTTATCTGAACCCCAGGTATTGGGTATGTCCTCTGCTGGCCCCAGGTACCTCATTCTTCTGCATCTCTTGGAAAATGCAGAATTTCTCATGAAACGCCTTGAGGGCATGCAAGGGGGAATGGAAGGGGGAGAGAAAAAAGGGAATAAAATAAAAACAAAATAATCTTCCTCTCAGATGAGATCTAGACCAACTAGGGAAAGAGATTAAAAGAGAGATAAGTAAATACAGAAAATTCCTATTTAGTTTATCAATTTCTTCCACCAGCCTTAAATTCATTAGCTATTCTAGTCCATTCTATTATATATACTTAGAAAGCATTTCATATGACACTTCAATTTGCAGTACTTCCACACCTTTGCCATCTCAGCCAAGGATCAGCTTGGCATCTGAGACTGATTTGTGCACATGGAACGACTGGTTTGAGACAGGAGGCACAGGCCACTGTGCCTGTGACACTGCCCTCCCAGATACTCTCTCTTCTTGAGCTTTTTTTAACGTGTGTACCAGGCACCACCAGGAAAGAACAGTGGGAACACAGTTTTCATGCTGGTGTACCAGAAGAGCCTTAGTGTTCTGTGGGGTCAATAAAATCTCTACTTATTCCTCCAAACCTTGCCGATTCTGTCTAGCACAACTTAGAGGTTCTCAGAAATTAAATTAGGGTTCTTCATTACTATGCAAACAGTTCCTTAAATTATTCCCTTGTTTTTGCATTAATAGTGCCGTTCTAAAATTGAATCAAATAGTTGAAAAAAACTATTGATAGTTTCTTGAATAGTCGAAAAACTAGCTTTGAAACTTTGCTTTCACCATATATTTTCCACATATAAATGTGTGCAATTAAACTAAATCCTTATACTAGATCCTTAGGCCAGCAAGGAGGGTGCACAGCAAGCTCCCTACCCTGGACTTCAGGAGAGCAGACTTTGGCTTCTTCCTGGATCTGCTTAGTAGAGTGCCATGGGATAAAGCCCTGGAGAGAGGAGGGGCCCAGAAAACCTGGTTAATATTCAAAGATTGCCTCCTCCAACCTCAGAAGCAATGCATCCCAACAAACAGCAAGTCAGGCAAAAATGCTGGGAGGTCTGTGTGGGTGAACGAGGGGCTCCCGGACAAACCCAAACAGAAAAAAGAAGTCTACAGAGGGTAGGAGCAAGGACAGGTAGCCTGGGAGGAATACAGAGAAATTCTCCAAGCAGCCAGGGATCAGGTTAGGAGAGCTAAGGCCCTGATAGAATTAAATCTGCCCAGGGACATCGATGGCAACAAGGAAAGCTTCTATAGGTATGTCAGTGAAAGGAAGACCAGGGAAAACATGGGCCCTCTCCAGAAGGAAACTGGAAAGCTGGTTATCCAAGATACAGAAAAGGCTGAAGTACTCTAACTTTATTGCCCTGATTTTCACCAGCAAGTGGCTCCAGCCACACCATCCCAGTCGCAGAAAGGGCTGGGAGAATGAAGAACTGCCCGTGTAGGAGAAAGTCACATCTGAGAACATCTAAGGCACCTGAAGGTGCACAGGTTCTGAGGGAATTGGCAGAGAAAGGGCCTAAGCCACAATCCATCATATTTGAGAAGCTGTGGCAGTCCGGTGGAGTTCCCACTGACTGGAAAAGGGGAAACAAAATCTCATTTTTAAAAAGGGGAAGAAGGAATACCCAGGAGACTACAGGCCAGTCCGTCTCCTTGCAGTGCCCAGTAAAGTAATGGGACAGTGAGAAAATGGATCCTTCTTATAACATTAGAGAGTAGCTTGTAATCATGAAAACAAGTGAAACCATCTTATTTTAGATAGGACAGTCAGCGGACTTACAGGAAAACCTGCTGCATGGGAGAAAGAGTAAAAACAACAACATTAATCATCCAAGTTTCTGATGTGATTCTCTGAGTCTGTGATCTGAATGGTGCTAGATCCATGTGAAATGCATTTCCCACCTACGTACCTCCCGTTTGGATTTCTGGGAGGAGCGTTCCAGAATATCGTCACTGGAGAGGTCAGAGTCCTCTGAGAAACTCAGGTGCTGACGGAGCTGTAAATCTGCAAAGTCGGGAATAAAAAGGGGAAGTTAGAGAAGAGGTAACAACCCTGTCTGTAACTCTTTAGAGCTCAGCTGAAGGTTGCTTGAGCATGAAAAATACTCAGTCCTTCTATGTCAGTCTCAGTTGCTTTGCCTGGGAGGGACCAAAGAAGCCCTGCTCCACCAAAATGACCAGCACAAGTTTGAGCTTTGTTTTAAGAGAGCATCACTTTCTTCAAATGCTGTTAGAAATAATGCTCTCAGCATAGATACAGCACTTGGAATGAGAGCAGCTGGCTCTATTTTGGCTGTTTGTACAACGCCAGAGAAATGTAACGTGTTTGCTTTCAATCACATTTATGGGTAACTTCTTTACTGTATCCCAAGCTGCCATTAAACATCTCTGCCTGCAGCTGGTGGGCATGTGAAAGATCCCTCCTTCAGACATCAGCAGACAGCCACCAGATTACTGAGAACAGGAATAACGGCATCTCTGCAGCTTTCAGCTTCCGTGGAGCCAGGTGGAAAGAAAGAAAAGAGAACAGCCAAAGGAAAGATGATGGTCAGATTTAACGTAGGGATGAAATGTTACAAATTCCAACAAATAGTGCTTATTTCTCTAATCTAAGACACAAAACGGATGTGCTTTGTACATATTGAGAGAAACTTTTAGTTAAGGTTCAGGTTTTTTCCAGTGGATTCTGCCAATCTGCAGAAACACAAATCTAGTCCCTAGCACTTACCCCGCTCTGCCCATTTGACACTGGGGAGCAGCAGCATTCAGCACAGCAGCTGAGTGACAAAGCAAACCAAAACTACTTTGAAGGATACCTCGGAAAAGTAGGAAAAGCACACAGTGCAGAGGCACGTATCTGTTATACCTGCAGCTGTAATCAACGGAGAGGCTTTGTGCTTGCCAGAATCCACAGTGGCATTACTTGAGGGAGTACTTGGGCAGGATTTCTCGTCAGCCTTTTTCTTCTTGTCTTTCTTATAGCCAGAGAAAACAGATTTCCATAACGACCTAGGCTTTGTTGCTTCCTCTGTCCCACCACTAGATTTGTCAGAAAGTCTGCTATCATTTTTTGATTTCTTCTCCTTTTTGTTCTTACGAGGGGAGAAGAGAGAACTTCTTTTCTTACTCTTCCCACTGGAGCCTTCTGAAGAGCTGACAGACCCTTCGGGTCCAGCCGCCTCAGCAGGAGGAGTGGAGAACTTCTCAGTAGCAGAATTATGTTTTCGTGCAGATCCCTCTGCTAATTTCAAGGCCAAATGCTTTGGAGAGTCATAAAACAACTCTTTGGTCTTCAAGGGCATGGAAGATGCCTTTCGTGCCCTCGTGGCCTCAGTAGCAGCAGCAGCAGCCATCTCCATATCTTTCATCTTACACAGCTGTTTAGCCATGGCGTCACGTAGTGCCTGGCTCTTGACAGACTTCTCTCTGGCTCTCATTCTTTCTTCAGCAAGCTCCTTGGCCTCCACAGAAATGTCAGGGAACACTCTCTTCTTTTGGTGAACCGCTCCTTCCAGTGAGGGTGGACCACCATTTTCTTTGACCAAGGGCAAAAGGTGTGGCTTCTCTGGCCTCGGCCTGCTGGTAGGAGGCGTAAAGAACTTCTCGTGAAGGCTTGAGTCCTCTGTCCTGTCATCATACGTGTCTTCCACGTCATCAGCAAACGGAATCTCATCCACGCTCTCTGCAAATGACTTCCGCACGTCGTCCCTCTTGGCTGGGGGGGACTCCTTAGCAGGAGGGGCTGGCTCCTGGTGTCGGGGAGCAGGAGGTGTTGATGCTGGTGTTGGAGGCGACCTGGCTTCAACCTCATTCTGCCAGAGTGCTTGGTACCTCTTTCTACGCAGCGTGGCTGGTTCCTCGTTCTGAGGAGGCGGTGGGGGCGGGCTCGATGGAGGAGTCAGCATGGTGGAGTCGGAAGTGTTGAAGCTCTGGCTAGCCATAGTTCTCATGTTCGATGAGCTCTCCTGAAGGCCAAGCCCAGAACTGCTGGATATATCTCCCCGTACTTCACTGGAAATCTTTAGCTCTTTTTCTGATGGAGACTTCGGGGTGAGCAGAGAAATCTGCTCGTTTTCTAACTTGGACAGTCCCTGTCTTCTTGGGGCAGGCTGGGGTTTCACAGGAGGGATCCTTTCATCCCCTGAAATATTCCTGCTATTGAAAGTCTTCTGAGGAGTTGTCTCCAGAGCAGACACAGTGAAGTTGCTCTCTGAGCGTCTGTTTCTGTCCACGGGGGTGAGCCCTAAGCTCCTCCGGATTTCAGCACTCTTCATCCAGAACTCTTCCACGAGGCTGCTCCGTTTCAGGGCTTCTTCCGCAGTAGTAGCACTCCCCAGTTTTTCCACCTCGCCATCCTGGCCCCTAAGGGCCAGTTTGGCCAAAGGAGTAGACGTTAAGGCTGGGACAGGCTGGAAACATACTGGAGGCTCCACTGGGGATGGAATGGATGTTTCAGCAGAAGGCAAAGGCTGGGAACAGATAGGCATTTGAGCAGACGCTGGGGATGAAGCCAGTGCTGGTGCTCCTGGCTGAGACTCTGCTAGTGATGGGCGTGCAATGGCCTCTGGTGATGCAACCGGCTGGGACAACACTGGAGATGGTGGCACCACAGGGCTCTTCACTTTCCTGTCTTTGGGAATTTCATCCTTTGGTCTTTCCTCAAGAACGAAAGGCTCAGGAAAAAAGCGTGGCTCTGGGGATTTTATTGCACGGCATACTTCAGCCAGGGGATCTTCTCCATCCTACAAAAAAATGAAAAAGGGAAATATTCACTGGGCACATGAGAAGACGTTTCCTTTTTTTTTTTTTTTTCTTGCTTTTAACAAAGCTAGAAATAAAGAAACCATCCAAGTATCAAAAGATGAAAAAACCCACATGTGGCATCCCATCAGCAGGCTTTGAACATCACTTAGGATTTCTTGACAGGTGTGGTGCATTTTTCTGCCCCATTGTAAACTGTGCTTGGTAGATGACAACAAGGCAAATTGGATTTTTTGAAGAAAAACCACTAAATTACATTCCAGAAATCCATTTCTATCTTTTCTCGCTCTGCCTTCGAACCTCTGGCTCTGTGTATTGTGGTGGTCCCTTATCTCTGACAGATTTGATCCAAATCTCCCCAGCTCCCATTCGTACGGCACTTTGCTGCTGAGGAGCATCTGCTGCCATGTCTTCTTAAAGCAAGGGGTGCTTTCTCTGTTAAGAGGAAATTAGGCTGCAATTCCCTTGTCCCTTAATGAACTGAGAAATTTTGATTTTCCTCTCCTACCTCCAGACTGCCATTTTACTCAAGAGCACAATTCATTGTTTGTCAATTTAACCCTTTGACAGCAAACTCCTCTGACTGAGTTCTGGTGTTACTCCCTCCAACAGCATCTTCTGCCTCACTTCCTTAAGCTGAACTATGTTGAACTCTGGAACAAAGAAGTACTGCTTTGGTTACTACTGTAATTTTCAATTGCAGCTGTACAGAATCTGCTTTTGGTACATAAATGACAGCCAGACCAGGCTAAAGAGGAAACACCTTACTTATGGCTCCCCTCGTTTATCACATATCCCTCTTGTTAACTGCTCACTGAAATTAAAAGACCCTATATAATTCTTCCTGGGGCTTTGTGATGGGAACTTGTGTGACTTGTGTGATAGAGCCACTACACTCTGAAGATAGGAAAGAAAGATAGTATACATTATATTTTAAGCCTAAATGAAGTCAGATTTCAAGATCAACATAAATTTTAGAGACAGGAGAGAAGGAGAGTTCACTGCTGTCAGTCCTCATTAGTTTATCCAACAAACTGTTTTATTGAACCACAGGTGCTAAGTAGAAAATGTCAAAGACTCCCTTTCTTACCTCTGCTTGTTTTGCTTTGGGACTAGCAGCTGGAGACAGAGGAAGAACACTGTCACTAGAGGGCTGGATAGGGATGGATGGCTTGCATGGATCTAGGGAAAGGAAAAACGTTCCAAAAACAAGACCATTAATATTCTACCTTTTCTTTAATGTCATATACAGTGAGTAGTGACAAATATCTCGGCTTCTTACAAATTCTAGATTGGACATCTGGAACACAGACATGAATTTTTACAAGAAAAAAGAAGTTAGAAGGGTTCTCACATTTTACAAAGCTGTAATTAACAGATTCAGAACATTCTTCTCAAAATGTTAATGCAAGCACAGACCTTGCCACTGAGAGTAGTGAGATGGTTCAAATCCAAGAGACTCTCTTCTCCTAAATCCCATAACTGTACAGATTATCTCAGATGCAATTAACATCATCCAAGCACTGAAGAGAAAGTGATTACCTTCTGTCACACTGCGAGAAGCACCTTCTGCTTTTTCTTCTTCTTCTTCTTCTTCTTCTTCATCCTCAGAGACTTTTAGTTCTGGCCCTTCTACACGCCCCTGACGTAAGCGAAACTCTGCTTCTGCATCGGACGCGATGTCATCTGATCATGGATGGGGTGGGAAAAAAACCAAGAGAACTTGGATACAAGTCCATCAGGACACAATGCTTTCTATTCACACGGTGCTAACCACTTTCATAACCTGAACACTTAAATGTTCACCCCTTTTTTGGTGTGATAATTAGTCATTTAAGCAGTAAATGTAAGCAGTAAATGATTGGACTGTTAGTACAAATAGTTAAATCAGTAACTGAAGTCCTGCCTTATCAGTTCTCTGGAAATTTTTCTATGTTTTCTGCATATGCAGGTAGTTTTACAATAGCAAGGGAAGGATTCTGACACAGTATTATGGACCCTTCACAAATTCAATTCTATTTTTGTTATTCATCAGGATCAGTACTGAATACAGACACAAGACACGTGGTGAGAGGACATGAGAAATTCATTACATAATCCAGGACACTGAGGTTCTTCTCTTTCTTTTTGTCCCTCACTCCTGGCTCCCTCTCGAATATTTGAAACAAACTCCCACACCTCTAAAAATAAGAGCAGGTTTAAGCACCCTCATGCAAAGTGTTCATTGCCAGCACAGTTCTGTTCACACAACAGGCTGAAAGGCTGCACAGCGGTACCCTACCATCGTCCAGCTCTGCACCCGTGTCTCCCTCTTCACCTGCCTGCCCTTCTGTGTCTGCAGGCTCTGTGCCCAGCTCATCCTCCACATCATCCTCCTCACATGGAGCTAGAACATATTCAAATATTGAGGAAAAAAAGAAAACAAACACTACACAGTGAAAAAGTTCTATATTGAACGGTACCAACAGTTTATACTGGAGATGTTTATTAATTACTGTCAAAACAAGAAATCCTGAAATGTGTCACCTGGAGAGACATCTATGGTGAAGTGACACTTCCAGACTCCAACGAATCAAGGAATGCCTGCCCTTGGGGAGTCCCCAGGGCACTTGCAGTGAAAGCTGCCAGGGCTTTTCTGAGGAACAGGCGTTGTGAAAACTTAAACAAGAAGGGGACTGGGAGGACATCAAACCAGAATAAGGGTTACTGTTCTTCCAGGAAGATTTTGGTTTTTTCTTTACCACACCAGAACAGTTACCACCACTTGACAGCATGTGTGTATTAGGTCAAAATTGAAACCTCACAATTAACCAGGACTGTTCATCTTGAAATTGAAACAGGCTTTGAGGGTGTAAGTCAAAGACAGAGTCTAGGTATGGGACTGACCATTATTACACTTGGAAACTGTTTAACTCTGTGCAGCAGTCTTTGGTAATAAGGTCTAAGAAAATGCAAATGCTGTACAAGCGACTAGCACACAAATTGAGATACTTTAAAGTACTTAAAATGACATATATAAAACCTTTTTTCTGTTACAGGTCATTAATTGAGACACTTTTAGGTAATTAAAATTACATATTCAAAACTTTTTTTTTTCATTTACAGACCAGAGTTTGATTTGCTGGGTCAAAATAAAGAAGAGATTCTTGAATTTGTAACTCTGAAAACTATGACATCTGACACTACTGCTTGTGACAGGATTTAATTACAGGAGAAGACACAAGACCAAAGTGTGGGGTATAAATTTCCTTATTAAATGATACTTTAAAAAAAACCTGTGCAATGAATGAAACGCTGCTTTTTGGTTTTTTGGTTAAACATTTTCATTAAACATAACTTAGATATTAAAAAAAAGCGAGCACCTCCAGTTGTTGTTCCTTTTCTTTCCACAGTAGCATCAGTGAATGACAATTTTAGAAGTGTGCAGCAAGTTATCAATTCATGTTCAACAACATGCAGGCATTTAACTCTGCTGTACATCCTGCTGCAAGTGTGCACGCAGTCAGCATGTCTTATTAGGCAATTTGCCCATTTTAAGCCACGAGGGAGTGAACCACGGTGGGCCAGCTTCCTCCTGAGTCAGGGAGCAGGCCCTGATCCTTTGGTTTTTTACTAGTGACCATGTGGCTCTTGGAACTGTTTTTATCATAGCATTGCTGATTAGGACAATCTTGAAAATGAACTAACCCTCCCTAAAATTGAGGTCTTGCAGCCTCTCCTTTAATATGGGTTTTTGCTTATTTCAAAACAGAGCCTTCAGCAGGTGGCTTGTCTTCTTCCTTCAACCAGAGAATTTCTTCTTTTTCATGCTCTGTAGTATTACTCAGACAGACAAACGAATGGACTAGTTTATTTTCTGTCAGCTACAGTGAAAAGGCAGTTCCACTCAGGTGTGATCCCGTCCTGGCCTATTCCTTTACATCAGAGGATTATCAAATCCAGACCCTTACCAATGTCAAGCACAGGAAAACTGAATCATGTGGCAAAGGCTGGACTGCCCACAGGAGCATTTATAAATCTACTAAACAAAACCAAACCATGTCCCAGTCTGATTGCTGCTTAGGTATGCAATAGCTTATGTTATTTTGGAAATGATAATGTCATGGAATGGCTTTATGGTAACAGCAAATGTGAGTAATCTTAATCAAAACTTGCAAAAAACATGACTCATGTTAAAAATATCTGAATCCACTATGTACGTGTGGGTCTTCAGATCCAGAAACCATGAACGGACGTGACACACACAGATTGTGTTGGAGAGAGAGAAGAAAATCAGGTTTGAAATAGGTTGGTACACAAAACTCAATGGAAGATTACAGATGCATCGATAAGTAACAACTTGGTGCAAGGGTGGATCCCCTCCTGAGGGAACACGGAAAGCTTGCAGGTGGCTGGTTATATCATACATATACTGTGCATATACATATATGCAGTTAGGGTAAGGAGCAAGAGGCCAAAAGCTGTCACACAGTAACTCAGAAGTTACACACTACGGCAGCCAGAAACTGGGATCAGCACTTGGTTCGTATTAGCTGGCAGCTGTGAGCAGCCTGCATCGTGTGCAGGCATCTTGTAAACACTGCTGACTTGCCAAAGCAGCAGCAGAAGCAAAGTTCTAAAGGCAAGCTGGCTATTCTGATGTGCCAAAGCAACTCAGCTGTAGATCAGCTACCTAGCACAGACTGCTCCACTGATTTAGACACCTTCACAGCTTTGCACAATGTACTCCCTCACTGTCGTCCCAGAATCTTCATGCTCATCTGTTTGTAACAGAGCTTAGAGGACCACGCAAAAAAATCAGCTGAGCTCCACCATCCTTCAACATTCCTGAGGCTTTCCTGAATAACGTGAATGCCAGGTCAAAAGAGACAACAACCACCACTATGCCTGAAGATCTTAGCTTCGACTTACTCTTCTTTCCTGGTTTCTTCACCACATAACTACAGTTTGCAGTTGCTACAGACAAGTGCAATTGCTTTAAGCACTTTCTGTCACTTAACCTTTCAACTGCAAGAAAGCCCCATGTTCCTTCAGTCTAGGGGTTGGGGGAAGAAAAACTGGTCCCATCTTCAGTTTACACAGCAAATCAAAGCGCTCAGCTAGTTCCCCCTCCGTCACTCCACCCAGGAGAAGCTGTCCTTGGCCTGCCTTCGGAGGGGTTACGATGAGTGTGGGGTTCATGCGAGAAGGGGCTGTCTGAGCAAGGCGGACATGCACGCTCCCCTTCCCCCCCTCCACGTCCACTCATGCAGTAGCGACAGGGCCATAAGTTCCAGGGTTAAAGTACCAGCTCAGCTGCTGAAGGCATGGAGAAGAGACGGGCAGGGTTATTGTGCATTGGAATACATAGAACATCACCAAACTACCTCCAGGGACCGTCTCCAGCCACGCCTGTACCGCCTCATGGCGTACGGAGGGAAGGTCGGATGCTGAATTTAAAAAACAATAAATTGTAAGAAATCAAATTAGACCATCAGTCAGTGTCTAAAACAGAAGAGTGACAGAGGGAAACTTTTCAGTAGCAAATACAGGAATAAAACCTATGAAATTTCAAACAACCGATTCCAGGCTCGAGAATTAAATCGAGATAACACACGGATGTCAGGGGCCTAATCTTCCTTTGGGATCTGTAACGCTAGAGGAAATACGTGTGGCACAGTGAGAGGAATACCGCATCTGACCAGCAGCCTGCTGCTACTGTGCTCCCCTTGAAACTCTGCAGAGGAGGGAAACTGAGAGAAGGAAGAGCTGAGCAATGAGAGGGGTCCCAGGTGTCCCAGAAGCTGTGCTGCCCAGGGGATGGAGAAGAGCTCCCAAAGCAGAATGAGAGGGACTTCTGGGAACTGTGACACTGTCCCAGGCTGTCACATCAAACCTCATCACTGCTGCTGCCAACGGGCTCCCTCCCCAAACACCTCGGCTCACAGAACACGGCTCCTCAGCCAGGAACAATCTGTCTACTGAACTCAGGTGGGAAACTTACAGCATGTCCACAAACACATACTGACAACAGCCTTTTAAATACCCAAACTGCTGATAACACCTGCACACACCTCTACCATATGACAAAGCAATAGAAGCGGCTAATCATAAATCAGGATAGTCCTAGCTTGGCCCAGTTTCAGGGCACAGAAAGGAAACACTGACTCCCTTCCCAAAGGAATTTGGAGAGACCACAAAATCAATTTTGGAAAGATCATCTGTTGCTGGCAACTGTACTAGTACACCACAGAAAAGTAAGGGTTATAAAATATAAACTAAAATAAAAATTTGGAAACAAGAGTGTCACAGACCCCAGCAGAAGCACAAGTAACCTTAATTGTTGTAAAGTTAAGAAACCATGTTAACGCTTTTTATTCGGTGTTTTTTAAACATCACTCAACCTAGAAATATTTAAAGTTACACACAGTTGGGCACAGCCTATTTCTGTGACTGCAGTGGGAACGAAATACCTATCTCTTATTTGTAGGGAGCTGATTTCATACCAGAAAATCCCAGTGCATTTCACAAACTGCAAACATAAGCACAGCCAAACTGATCTGGAATTGTGTATTGAGCTAGACCAGGGTTAAAAAAAAAAAAACTATACCAAACATCTAAAACTGTAAGGAAAAGATAATTATCTGGAACAGAAGAAAATCAAGTAACATGAGGTAGAGCTGCAGACTTTTTAACCTAATTTCACATTTGCTGTGGAAGACACCCCTCCTCACAGCATATATACTCCCTCTACAGCTCTGTCATCGTGGCTGCAGACTGAGAGAAGGTCACTGCTCACAACAGCATGGTGAGCTTTTATTTAAACTCACAGGTAAAGCACTTATTACATACTTACCTTAAGACACGCTGTAGCATAGCCTAGAACAAGGTCAGCAGGGACTGGAAGGTGCTCGTATGAGACCTAGACTGTGGGTATTTCCCCCCTCCAAAGTTTTCCTTTGAATAGCTGCCAACTTGCAAAGGTCACATCTCACATTTGAGGTAGATATACTGTCAAATCTTAAACACAGGGAGTCAAACCCCCCACTGATCAGATTTGCAAGCCCTTTGACTCCCACCATTCCCTGCTAATACCAGATGCACTTACATACTCGGAAAAGAAGCAGCAGAGAAATACGCTCAATACAGAAGCTGCCCCTGTTCAATCTTTGTTCTAGTAGCTACACAACACAGCCCCTCAGCTTTCCCTAAAAAGTGTAGAGCCCTCCCTGCCACAAAAAGCACGAGGCTACTACGGTTAGCCTCCCTAGTCAGTTATAGAGGGCTGACTGCCAGCACTAACAAATTGTG
This sequence comes from Gymnorhina tibicen, assembly GCA_013399875.1. Lineage (NCBI taxonomy): Eukaryota > Metazoa > Chordata > Aves > Passeriformes > Artamidae > Gymnorhina > Gymnorhina tibicen. Next base: position 1,403,165 of record VXAZ01005694.1, on the reverse strand, counting down.
TGTGGTGAGGACAAATGCTATGGACTCAAAGCAGGCAGACAAATAGGTCAGAAGTCACACCGTCACAGAGCTGAGAAAGCAGCAATTTTAAACACACACTGACCTGAAAAGCAAAATGTTTAACCAAGTGTAATTTCAGTGCAATTTGAAAGCAGTTCCTTTCAATCACTGCTACCCCTGCTGAAGTCACTGCTCTTGAAGGGCGCAGAAGCAACAGAGTTAAACAGCTGCAACTGTGATCCAAGAACTGGTGGTGTGGGGCTTGGGGGAGATTACCTCTGGAGGTGGAGGACTTTGAGGCTGAGACCATTTTTTCCTCCTCCTCTTTTTCACGGATGTGTGTCCAGTGCACATCTGCCAGGATCTCCAGAGGATCAACCGGATTTACAATCTGCTGCAGCCTAAGGTTTCCAGCTAGCAGGAGGAGGGCATGGCATAATAGGTTGCAGGCAGGGTGTATGAAGGGCAGGGAGGAAAAGAGGGGAGAACAGTGGAAAGGAAAGGCAGCATATCATAGGAAAGGAAATAAGAAAAGAAAATATTATTGGCTAAGGTCAGTTGGCAAGACAGACAGAAAAAGCTCAGCATTGTGTGTGCACGCGTACACCAATACAGCGCTCCTCACGCTCCCCATCAAAGCTCAATAACGCCATTCCAAAGGCAGAGGGATGCTACTGAAAACATCATTAGAGATCACCTTGATTGCAAGAAGCTTTGCTGAAATGAAAGATGTTCTCTGGGTGTCCGACAGTATGTGGTATGTAAATACCGATTTAGCAGATGTTTCCAGCTCCTTCAGCCTATTCATTATGATTATTGCCAAAGATGTCTTGACAATCTCCATCTGATTGATGCACCAAGACAAAAGGTTTTTCATTCCCTACTATTGGGTTAGGCACTTCTTTCTAGGCTGGGTACACACTTCTTTGTGAATTAAATAACATGATGGATCTGAGAGTTTCTCGTGTGTGTGTGCGTATGCACACATGGGCACACACTAATTTTAGCACCTACAACACCACTTTGTTTCCTCCTGGCTCTTTTGTACTGACTGGTTCAAAGGGAGAATTTTTTTCTGAAGGATAACAGCATTTTGGTTGTGACTTAACAGCTCCCCAGCAGGGAATTCCTGTCACACAAATTATTCTGTTTAAGAGAAATTGCATTACTCCTCAATTATCTGCCTACATAAAGCTCAGCTACTTATGGAATGTCAAAGAGAAGAATGGGCACCTAAAGCAATTGATGAGCTTGTTTAACTTCTGCAGAACAGCTGCCTTGGGAGCACTGACTCGGAGGTATTAAATTTATAGACCCTGTCTCTGTTGCTATCTGCTCTGGGACTGTAACTCATGCATCATTTATCTGTAATAAAATAACTGGCTCTGCAGGGGACAGGTGTTCACCTGTTCACTGTCTGCAGGAGAGCTCTTCAAAAGCAAATGTCTTAACCTGAAAGGAAAATGCCCACTTACTTTATATAAAGTAGAAAGTCAATTTTTACAACAACCGTATTACCACTGAGTAGGGCAAAGCACTGTTGCAGCAGTTTAGAACCTCAAAAGCAGTTAGATTTTCATATGGAGCTCTAGTGTCTGAAGGAAACAAGACACATTAGCAGCATTTAGAGCTTGCACTCATTGTCTCCTGCTGTCTCATTTTAACAAGTTCCTCTCTCCCAGCCATGTTTTCCCCAGACATGACAAAGTGTTTGGGATTTCCGTCTCAGGAATGACTATGTGTGAGATTTGGCATTCAAACCGCAGAAGAAACAGGCAGAAGGAACTGCAGGAAGGACAGAATCAGCAAATGGTTATTAAAGGGAAAAGGGCTCAGAGGCACAAACTCAAAACGCAGAGCAGGATTCACAATGTAGCCGAGTATTCTGCAGCTTTTTGTCTCTTTTGCCTCATCAGAGAGCTTTTGTATCAATTGGCACAACCACATGGGCTACCAGAGGCACTGGACATCCTGCAGGGACAGGAACCCGGGCTGTTCTCGCTCCCTCCGTGCCAAAGCACTCGCATGCAGGCCCCAGGATGAGTAGAGTTAGCGCTTGCACCGCCACGCAAAGTTGTGTGTTAAAAGGTTTAGGTTTGCCAGCAGTGGCTGAGAAGTACAGAGTCACTCAGCAAGGCTCGGAAAGAGCAGGTCCCACGTGATCTGCAGGTTTGAAAATGGATTGCTCTGGGATTTAGACCGCTGTAACATATACACCTTTGGTTTCTCCACAAGCCTCTGCGCAGAGGCCTGAGCCCGTCCTGCCCCTCTCACCTTTTCCAGTAAATAATGAGCAGCACAGCCAAAAATGAAGGGCTGCTGCTTGGCTTGGAGGCAAACCTAACACTTCTTTCATGTTTAAGTGCTTGAGAATTTCAAACAACACCTGGCACAGCCTTTCCTTGGGACTGCCTGCTAAGCTTTGCAGGAAGCTGAACCTTATTTGCATTTAGATTTGGAATGGTAGCTTTCCTCCATTTCCACTGTAGCACCCAAGCACTTTATAAGCTGTGGGCAGGCTCAGTGTTTTCACTTTATTGGAACAAGGAGCCACCTGCAAAACAACTCCTTAAGAGTCAGATCTGAAGCAGCCCAGCAACTGCAACAGGGGGAACTTCTCCAGGTATGTCCTTCAGCCACCTTACTAGTACTTGTCATTCTTATCACAGAAGAGTTAAATGGCAAAAAAATTATAACACTTCTTTCTTCCATTCTTTTTTCTCTTGGAAAAAAAAAAAAAGAAAGTTGGAAGCTACGCTGCTGTTATTACAACCAAAACCAGCAAAATATGCAGTTTGACAACTGCATATGCCCCCTTACATGCAGGAAGGCACTTGGATTTTCCTCTTATGCATTCTAATGAACCACATTGAGGGGAATAAGGGATGAACAAGCTAGTAGGACCAAGTGTTACAAAAAAACAACTATCAAAAATAAACTGCAAGAGAATGCATCATGGAAAATGACACAACCAGTTAGATTTGAATGTCTGATTAATTTTATGACCATTATGTCACTGTTTAAAGAATCTTGAGGGATTGCTGTAGCTTGATTAGTTGCCTTCCAGACTCTCCCCACAGATAGACACACACAGAGGACAACAAGAAAAGCCAATTTGCTGACACAAGCAGTCTAAAGGCAGTACTTCTGATGTGTCTGAGAAAATGCACAGTTGCAAGTAGTCTGCATGTACAGAACAAATCTGGAACTCCTTATTACCTGGGGGGTCACTGTTCATGCAAATTACAGTAGCAAATTGTCCAGGTTTTCTAGGTATCCTGAGGTACTTGGCAGCTTCATCACCTGCCTAAAAACCAGCGGCAATGACAGCTCCAGTTCATGGCACTGAAACCAGGAGATGAACAGCCACTACTGAATCGGTTTTGAGGGAGCTGGTAACACAATTAAATAAAACACAGAAACTCTTCATGTGGGACCTGCTCTTTAATACATTCCCCGCTCCTCTGGGGAAGTGCAAGTGGAGATGGTGTACGGGTACCTTTGTGTGTACCCGAGTCCTCTTCGTCTGAGAGACGTTGAAGCCAGAGGCCTTGCTGCAGCTCTCTCTCCCAAGGGTTATACTCCCCCTCTACAGCAGAGGGAAGCACACATCCACATTTAACACCAGACACGCGTGTACACACACAAGCCGTGGAGAGAAGGAAAGAGAGAAACAGAGAGGACAGGATCAGAAAGAGAGACTGTCTGGAAACGCAGCAACTCCCCGTACTCCCGCTGCATCCAAAGTGCCCGACAGGAAAACTGCTGGAATGAAACAACATCCGTCCAAGAACACCACAGTTCAGCAGACCCAACACACGACATGCATGTTACCATACTTATAAAGAAGCCTTGATTTGCACAGACTTCACTCGTGGACGTTCAGCTCCTACGTTGAGAAAGCAGCCAAGGAGCCTGCTGAGCTCATCAATGACACTGCCACTAAGACTCACAAAACTGGACCTCTGCTTGCAGCAGGCAGCCAAAGACCTTTACGAAAAAGCTCTTTGGAGCCTACAAGTCTCCACAAAAAGGAAATGTGAGTATAAAGACAAAGACAAGAGCAGTGAGAAATTTGGCATGGTGGTGAAACACTGGAAACATGTCTATTCTGAGCACAAACTTTGCGTTTTGATGACTGAGACAAACACAGGGGAAGGAGTCTTTCCCTAAGATTTTCCACAGAAATCTTTCAAAACTAAAATGGGAACTACCTGAACTCCCTTATTTCTCAAGGCCATCTTTTAACCAAAGAGAGCTACAAGCACCTTCTTGTGGAACACCCTGCTGACAGTGACAGGGCACTACCCCTTAGCGAGGCACTCTCAAACTGAAAACACTGCAACCACAATGCTTCCAGTTCCTGCTGTCAAAGAACAAAGGGCACATTCAAATCTAATTCCAAATAATAATAAAAACCAACCATAAACCAATATAGCAGCACAAAGCTGTGAACGGACATGTTGGCATGGTGCACGGGAAGCATATTGTGTGGTACTAGTGCCCTAAACTGTCCTGTGGGCAAAGTCCTTCAGTATCCAGAATGATCCACCTCAAGCTTTCCTTGACAATAAGTCCCTCAAGAATCACAGCAACAAAGAAGTGAAAGAAGTAAAGTTTTCCGAGGCAAACCCTTCTCATTCTGCATGGCAAATACTCAACTCATTTTTCCCTGCTGGCTAGCAGAAAGAAAGGACAAACCAATCTAACCTTCACTCGACTCCTCATCTTCTTCCTCTTCATATTCCTCCTCCTCGTCATCATATTTGTACTCGATCTCATGATTCTGCTCAGCCTCAATCTCTTCTTCACTCTTTCCCTTCAGCAGGGCGTGGATACGCACGGCCTCTTTCCATGGCACACCACCCAAGTCTGAAGGGGGTTGCTGAGGCAGCAGTAGTTCATCATCTTCCTCCTCATCTTCCTCCTCCATCTCAGATTCTGAACTACTGTAAGGTTTTAGAAGAAAAAAAAAAGAAAAAGATTATATTGCTAATAATAATATTAAAGATTATGAAGTCATTGTTTTCTTGATCAGTCTTAGATCACTAACAAGTCATTTCAACACACATAAGCCTAAAACATAACTCATTTTCAGCTTTCAATGTTTCATAGGCCTTTTAGTGACAGCACCACCTGCGGGCTGCAGTATGGTCCTCGTCCTGCTTCTTTTAAAGAAGGTGAGGCAGCAGAAAAGTGCCTGTGAAGCCAAGTCCAAATATTTGTGCAGCATTTATTGTTACAGTTCTAGACAATTGACTACAACAGAAAGAAACCATTTTCTTCATATCACATTGCTGTGGATAAACCGGTGCAGGAGTTCCTCACGCTATCAGAATGCAGGCCACGACTTTTGATATCTTAGCAGCTACTGCTAAAATAGCTAAGATGATTTTGGCACTTGCTCCTGTGAACCAGAGAAGGCTTTGGGAATTGAAAGAATACAAAACACATCAGGCAAAGGATACAGCATGTGAACTAAGGAGAGATGGAGGAAAAAAAACCACAAAATGCCTCACTTTTCTGCATCACAGACAGAAATATGTATCCAATTAAGTACACAGTGTACATGGTGGCAAGAAACTGTAGGAAGCAGTGCAAAGATAATTACAATAATGAGGTTATTATTCCCACAGGAAAGTCTAAACCATGCAAAGCAATAAATCATTAGTGCCTTTTAGAAGCCATCTCTGTTTAATTCTAACAGTTCCTCAGCACATGCAGCAGGGGCAAGAAGTTTAACCACTTATCCAATGACATTTAATCTTGCTCACTCTTACGTGCCAGACTACCTAGAGGGACTGGGGAGAAAGATGGTTGCATTTGTCCCTGGACAATGAATGAGAACTACAACACACTCACAGATCCTCTGCAGGGTGAAAAGGTGCTCCAGCTTTGTTTTACCTTAACAGATCGTTGTCGTAACAGAACTGCATTTAGCAGAGCAACTGTTGGATGCTTCCCCTAGAAATCTTAAAAGGCCCAATTCATCTGACTGAAGGAGAAAACTGTTTGAGAATAATTGAAGTTTGGGCGAATAACGTGAGAATAGTATTTCTGCTGCTTCCTTATGCCCACTATCACTGGCTAACAGCCTTTGGCAGAACCCATTCTATATAGACAATGAAAGAGGAAACCAACAAGTTGAAAGTAATGAAGTTTACACTTCATGTAGTTCTATTAAATATAACTTGTACAGCTGTGGTATAATATTTACATAATTTTATTCATCTACTTGTCTGAGAGCCTGTTTTTGATAGCAAACCTAAAAAGGAAAACACTTTGTTCATGCTCTGATTGTCACACACTTCTGTCCACAGGATCTTAAATTCTCCTCACTGTTCTGCATACAAACAACATTATTTTGCTCAAATTACAGCCCACTTTTTCACAGCATAAACTCAATGGTTATTTTTACCATGCTGCCTGATTTTCACGTGTGAAATACTGAATGCAAACACGGTTGCAAGCCATGGACCTGGTGCATGGAGACCAAAGCATACTCCAAAGGCTTTATGCAGATATCGTCACAGAGATAAAAAGTGACGTTCCCCTTCTCCCTGATCTACTTTCCCACCCTTTGGTATGGAAATAAACCTGACAGGTGCTGCGTGCTGGGGGCTTGGTGTGCTGTCAGTAAGGTTTAAATTGTTGCCACGGGTGCTGAACGGGATGAACTGGTGCTCTCCGAGCAGCCGGCTTATCGCATGGAGGACTGACGACACAAATTCCTCACCACACAGCTCACTTCACCTTCTTTGGCTTTCATTTATCACTTGGCTTTTGTTTGACCTTTGAACACTGAGAAGTGAGAAGCCCAAAGACAGCGGTGAGAGATGTGAGGCCTGGTATAGTGAGCATTCCTTTCAGCATGGAAACTCTGTGCCACAGGAATTAATTCAACAGCTGAGATTTTATTTTTCTATAAAGCAGAAATCAAAGACCAAGGCAGGTTGCTCTATAGAATATGCATAAGCAGTTGAGTATCTCTTTAGAAAGAGGTGTATGTACACAGATTTAGTGCTGAGGAGAGGAACTGAAACCTGAACTGTGGCAGCGAATCTCTTCTCTTCCCTTGCCATACAGACCTATACAGCACCAGCTGCCCTATGACACTCCTTTGAAAGGCTATGACACCAAAACTGGAGATGGCAGACTGGCGGGATTACTGCAACTTAAAGGCAATGCATATGGCATATAAAAGGTTTCCCACACCTCATACTACTGTGTAGCCTGGCTTTAGTTGCTTAATTGATCTTTTTTCTTATTGAAGCTTAAATTAGATTAACTCTCTTCTGAAAAATCCACTTTGAATACTGTTTCCCGCAACCTTTCCCTGCAGTGTGTGCGTGATGGGAAGCTGTGCACCAAAACAGGAGGTTCTCTGCCTGATTTCCATCAGCCACCTCAGTGAACCCTGAAATCCCAACCCATCCTTCGTAAGACACGGAGGGAACAAAGAGTTCCCCATCTCCTCTGCCTGCTCCTAACCCTGCAGCGCTGCACCAAGACAGTGAAGATGATTAAATCAGGGCCTTGGTTGGCTTGTTGCAGGAGTCAAGGCATTTTTCTTTTGTTGCTGAAAAAGTAGTCAGACTTCTTCCCTTTTTTTTTTTTTTTTTGGCAGTCTTTCTGTGACATTCCACGGAGTGGATAGAGCTGAACAGAGGACACCCAACAGCTACATCACCTCAAAAATTCTCCCTCTGCTCTCTCTGATATTGGGCCCACACAGCCTTGTCCATTCTCTGAGTACAACAGCTACATCACCTCCAAAATTCTCCCTCTGCTCTCTCTGATATTGGGCCCACACAGCCTTGTCCATTCTCTGAGTAAACTGCTTGCAATATTTGGATTTGGAACATAAACTTCCAGGTCAAACTGACAGGGAATTTGATGTATTTTCTCTTTTCTCCCTATGACAGAATGTGAGTTGCCCACACTGCTTTTCACATGCAAAATTATACAGTCAACTACAGACAGAAATATTCATATTGATAACGAGTTACAGGGACGAATGTAGGACAAAGGGAACTAAACATAACACCCTGCAAGACAAAATCAAATTTGCTAACCTAATAGTGTACTGCCCTCCATCTCTAGAACCTCATAAAACACCTCCTGGAGATGACCATCAGCTTCATGCCAAAATGCAAAACTCCACTTTTTTTTTTTAAATTAACTCTTGGCCTTTGTAAGTATTCTGCCATTTATTCAGCAGGCCTATTGTGTCCTGATTTACTGAAATCAGGACAAAGAATAACAACAGTCAATAGCTCCATACTTCTGTTTTAGAGCTGGAAACATGAAGGAGTAAAACCCCCTGATATCATCAATGCTTATACTGTCACAGTTGATATAATTCCTAAACCTGAGCAGTTAACTAAAGGAAGGATGAGTTAAGAAAATACAGTTTGCATCTCCCACAAATAGGCCAAGATTATTCAATTTCTCATACAGATCTATATCTGCAGGTAATGCATACACAGAATACAATTGTAGGATCTAAGCTTCAGGAAACAAATAACAGCGTTTTCTGAGTTTATTTAAGACTACTGGACAGACTCAGAGCTGAAATGGTAAGGGCTGCTATTGCTACAAAGACAAGTAGATGAGAAATTGTATTAAGAGATCAAGACTCTGCAAAAGTGTGTGATTGACTACAAAGTTCATGAGCATTCTTCCTCAAGGATTCCCTCTCAGTGATTCTTGCAACAATTGTTTCCAGTAGCTCTACCTGCATGGATGTGGATCCTGGTGTGCTTGCACGGAATTTTGCAGATAAAGAGAAATTCGTGAAGGTACAACACATTTATATACCTTCATTTTATTATCATGAAGGTACAGCATTTTTTCAATGGCCACAGCTATTGCTTCCCATTAATATCTCTCAGGCATTGCACCAGCAGTCAGTCAGGATTACATGGGTGTCAAGCCTGAACCTTGAAACCAAACGTGGCTTTGGATTGCAATGCAAAGCATACACAAAAGAAGGTAACTGTGGAACCCCCTTCCATGTGAATGCATGTTCTGTTTGCCCAAAAGACTCGCTGACCGTTGATAAAATTGAAGAAGTAAATTAAAAAATCCCTTCCAATTTAGAACTTAATCTCAAGGCATTATGGTGCTATAGGTGTCTTGTAACAGTAGCAAGCTATTTCGAACAGAAACTATAAGATGAAATATCCCTGTGCTTCAAAAACTTTAGAAAGGGCAGCGTGGCAGATAAAGAAAAGGGAAAGGCAGGCAAAGTCTGGGTGTAAGAAAAAGGTGACGGGCGGTGCGTGCTCACCTGCTGGGCACATCCTCTTCCGTGCCTTTGTCCAGCACGCTGCTCAGGTTGTGCTCTGCCAGCGTCTCCTCGGGCACCTCCTCCAGCTCCTCCTCGCGCTGCAGGGACAGCCGGTAGTTCTCCAGCTCGATGCGCTCGGGAGTGCCGCGCAGCCGCTTGGCCACGCTGGGCTCCTCCAGCCCGTTCACGCTGGAACCTAAGGACAAGCCAGGGAGCCAACAGTAAATGCTGCAGTCAGAACTGCACGTTCTTAAGGAAACCGAGCGGCTGGGAGAAAAGGGGCACGAGGCAGAGGGAGGTAAATAAAGCGAGAGAATACCTTATGTCATTATCCTGTTCGCCACTACTGGGAAGCCAGACTGCAAAAGGGAATCTTAGTGGTTTGGGCTAAGAGATGCTAAAAAGAATGTTAAATGTCCTAGTTGAGAGAGGAAATCGGGCCATTTTAGCTGCAAAAACTAGAGATACGATGAGGTCTATGTGGTAAGTAGTGGGGAAGGCCTGATGTATTATCTGAGACACAGCAGGAATGCTACGGGGCAATCCTGCTGCATGTTCAAACTGCTACCAGCCAAGAGTACAGAGTTAAAAGAGCAAGACAATACTGCTATTACTTAAAGATGAGGGAAGGAATGAAAAAGGCCCACTTGGAGCAAGTTTTAAAACTTTTTGTAGACTTGAATTGATTTACTTTTCAATCAGAATTCGTAATGAAATGAATCCCAGGGAAAAAAATCTCAGAGAGATACTTGCAAGCAAAAATCCCAGAAATCCCAGAAAATTGCAAGGATATGTGAACAAGACAGCTGGAGAAAAGTATTGAGAAGCTTCATTCACAGGAGCACTCAATGAATTCTATTCTATCCTGCTTTCATCCATTTATTTTTAAAATTGTAATATTTTAGCTTGAATAGCATGCCATTGTTGACCCCTTACCCAGCTCACTATTCGCAGAGCCCAATATTTCCACGCTTTTTTTTTTGCTTTGCTGAACAAGCCAACCTTCTTCTCACAAGATAAGCTCTTCAGTGCACTCATCATTCCCGAGGTCTCTGCACCTGTCCCAGTTTGGATTAATCTTTCCAGAACCTGAGTGATAAAAACTGAACGTGGCTTTCCAGATGAGGCCTTATCAGCGTAACACACGAGCCTGCCACAAATCTCTCATCTGATACGTGCTGAGAACACACCTGCCTATTTATATGCCACATAATACTGGTGGCTTTTAGGATGTTTAGATCTTTCTCCTTCTTTGCTTTCAACTGATAAGCACTTCGCTGGTAGCCAAAATTCTCAGCATCTTCTCAGTGCATGACCTGGTACTTTCCACTATTATATTGCTAAGTTTAATCTTACAGTTGGCAACATTTTGCAGTTCTTAGTGACTGACATGCCTGTCCTCCTCTGCATTGATGAGGGTTTGAAATGTTGCCTCAGCACTGAATTTCATTAGCAGATATTTTCCTTTTTTTTTTTTTTTGGCTGGTAACCTTAGTGACAGTATTACAAAGATCAGTCCCCAGATCACTTTTTGGGACACTGCACCGAGTCTTGTAGGTGACACCCAAGCCCATTATTTCCTTCTTTAATAAAACCTCTCATCTCTAATTTAGGCCAACTTCTTACCTATTCACGCTCCATGTATTACTCCCCCGTTTTATCCAGTTCCAATAATTATTTCCAAGTGTCAGCATTCCTGTGCTTTACTCAAGTCCAGACTGTTCAAATGCACTACAATTTCCCTCATGGAGGTATCAGTTGTGGATAAAAGCTGTCAAGCCAGTCCAGCACAGTCTCTGGTGAACCCACATCACATTTTATAGCGCTTACCTGCACGAGGTCAAAGGACTTCCCTTGCAGAACTGGCAGGTTTTAGTTATTCCTTAAAAGAAGGTGTTAGACCTACTGCTTAACTGATGTGTACTTGTTCAGATCACCTTTTAAAGTTTTTTTATTTGTTCTGTTTTCTTTTTAATTTTTTATCTGCAGGACATACTTCTGTTTACCCAGTGGTCACATTACTTCCTGCATTAGACAGTCAAAGTACAACAGGACAGTTTGATTTAACCACAGGTGGTTACCACAAAGCTCACAATTTCATTCTACACTCCTTCCACTCTTTTCTGAGACAAAGAGTATTTGCTTCATTGCATTAGTTCTCATTTCCCAATCTTGCTGCACACTGGCTCTTTTGCTCCCATGTCTGTCTGATTGACTACACATAAAATTGCATTTTATGTCAGCTCCATCTTCACTATCAACGCACTTCTGCTTTCCCTTACCTTGCTTTTACTCATATGCTTAAGAAATAGAGCTCTTTGCTTTGCTTTCCTTTGCAAAGTCTAACCCAGCATGAGCTTTGGCAACGTTTACTTTATCCTCACACATTTTAACCTCCAAGACAGTTTTTGTTTCCTTTCTTCAGCCTTTGCAGCTTCTCACTTTATTCCTAACAGGGTTTTTTTCAGGACAGTTACTCACTCAGTACCACCTTCGTATTTCACACAAAACTACACAGGTCTTTACATAATTAGTGGCATCTATTTCCAACCCCCCTCCTGAAAGATAAAATCTCAGACAACTGCCAGAAGTGGTTTTTCTCTCTTCCTTAGTATGATTTAACCCTTTCATGATGTGGGCAAGTGGCTGCCGTGCCTTCTGCTGGAACTACAGAGCTTCTTCATGGTATAAACAAATAAGCTTGGTCAGGTGGCAGGTGGGAACACCGCCTTGCATTTCCAGGGATACTGCGGTCTCCACCATTTCCTGCTGCTAAGCCTTCTGTTGTGCTTTGCTTTGCAAAGTTTAGTGGAACTGGACTCCCTTTTTCACTGGGATTCTCATTTCATTTCATTCTCTCTCTCGATGGTGATACCAACTCGGCCAAATCTATTTTGCGATCTGTGTTACATTCCCCGGCCCTGAGTTCACAGTAACAGGGGATCTGACCTCAAATTTTGCTCTGCCACTTTGGCTGACAGCAAAAAAACACAGGACTCTGGGTAACACAGTAATACCAAGGTCAGGGAAAACAAACAAGGAATATACAAAAATAATGATAAAATTAAAAAAGGGTTTGTACTAGTCAGAACTCTTTATACACACGGAGCTGTCAGCGAGCTCAGCTGCTTTCACAGGAATGTCTTTCCACGAACTGTTTTTAACTTATTTTCTTCTGATGCAAACCCTGACAGAGCTACAAAGTTCACAAGAAGAAAAAGAACTCTTTTCCAAACCAAAGAAAAAGAACTTTTATCCATCTGACATTATTTCACTCCTTTTGTTTTCTAACTATCTTAGGGACTTTTTGTCAGCCTTTTCAAAGCAAAAAAAACCAAAACCAAACCAATCAACCAACCAACAAATAATTGCCATATAATTAAATTAAATGGAATAGAGTTCTCACAAAAAAGGTTGTTTCAATACTCCAATATCTAGTGTGGGGAGAAAGTCTGGCAGCAATCACTGCAAGGTAGAGAAGGACTGAAAATCTAGCTGACATCTGTTTATATGCATTTCAAGAACATATACGATCCTTCAGGTAAGTTTTTCAAAACATGAATCATCGCTGCCCTTCTCATCACAAAGACCCAGTGTAACTGGTACACAGAGAATCAAACAAATCCTGTCACAGCACAAACTCTAAGTGGGAGTGACTCAGTGCAACTGTGTTAAAAATTTTAAAAGATGGAAAATCAACCTGAACTTTAATGCAAAAAGATGTGGTCAAGCCAAGATGTCCTGGGAGCTTGACAAGCACTCCATGCCTTGAAATCTCAAAGTTGGGAGGGCATTCCCAGCATTTTCTCCAAATCATTTCTATATCTGTACACTAGAGATGCAAAAGTGGTCACATCCCTCCACTTTACTCTGCCAAGAAAACAGCTCTGCATCAGAGGATATGATACAGAAACTCCACTGATTACCAGTTTAAGCATGGGATGTCTAGGAATTTGCACTACACAGACCATTTAGTCTGCTTCACATATTGGTTTTGTTTCTAAAAGATGCCTGCTCCTAAAAGATGCCATGCATTTAGCCAATGTGGCTGTCTGCAAAGCCACTGGCCAACTTGTTACCAAATATGAAACGAGAGAAATGCTCCTGACAGCCAACCCTCTGCACCATGAAGCCACGACCCATCAGAAGGAAAAGCACTGCGCTTCACAAACTTATGTGAGGTGAAAGTAAGTGTGAGACACAGCTATCATTGGAGTGTTCAGGTGATTTCCCCATTTTATACTCTAAAGGTCACACCAACTAATTTGATGCTACAATAAAAAAACCCCATAAAAATACTACAGTAAAAATATAAACAAGACCAAGGAATTCTGAAGGTTGCCTACTCTCATTTCTCCTGCATATATATATGGTGCTAAATGCATGGGCAAAGTCTATTTCAGTTCTTGTAGACTTAAAGTCCCTCTGGAGGGGAAAGCTGCCTCTCTCCAATCATGCTGTATTCCCCAGACTGTTTTGTAGCTTGCTGGCAGCAGACAGCTGCACTCACCCAGTACCTTCTACTTGGGCACTGCATATCTGGGCCCACAGAGACAAAAATCAGCAGCCATTCACAGGTGAGAGAAAAAGGGCTGATGTGGCTGCATTTGCCAGGAGAAAAAGCTGTGTTACTACCCCGAGGGGGGAACTACCTCAAAGCCACGTGTAGCTCTTCGTACAATCAACCGAGCAGCTAAAAACCCACAAACAGCATCCAAAACAGGACACATTTTAAAATCTGACTCTTTACTTTGGAAGAGTCAGTGGGCCATGAACATTACACAGATCATCTGAAGGGAACTGTTTTTTCTGAACAGGACAGGCTGCTTAGCAGGTGCATGAAAGATGCCAGAGTCCTTTATTTATCTCAGCTTTAACAGAGCTTGCCTCCTGAAATGATAGGTGTAGGAGAGGAGATAACGTTCCTAACAGAATCACTCCTTGCCTGCATGAGTGTGTCCTGTTCCAGCAACTCTGGCAGTTCCTGGAAGGCCTGAGAAGCTCCTCTCGAGGGAGGATCCTATCTCACTTCACCTACACTGTTACCCTGTTCCCATGGGCCCAGTGAAATCCCGCCAAGGATACTCCCTGACACAACCCTTCCATGCTGAAGATGCAGGAGAGAACTGGGAATCTGAGTACAATGAATTCATCCCAAAGGGAAAATACCTGTCTATTTTGCTAGAAGCTATTTTTCAATAATCATGCAGTACCTCTAGACTTGCTTTTCCTAGCTTCCAATCTTAATATCTAAGCTACATGTCATCTCTTGTCCAGTGTTTTGCACAGACTTAGCTGTGGCCTTGGGGAGTTATGGAAATTCAAATAGAGGAGTCTACTTTGAAACACATGCAAAAGGGGGAAGGAATTCACACACTCTCAGGAAAATCTTCATTACGGATTTCCCAAAGCTTGTGGTTTTGTGGTAATGTGAAACACTCCACCTGTTTGTTTTCACTTGTCTTTTCCAAACACCTCAGTTACTTCTACCTCCACCCAACTGTTTGAGAACACAGCTCTGTCAGCTAAAACAACCCCTATAGAAACAGCAGCATATTGCCTATGACCAAGTACTGAAAAGGAAGATGGGAACTTTTCCAGGGGAGTTTAAAAGTGATGCAGTGAGCTCTGAGTTTTAAATGCTGGAAGTCCTCATAGTCCCTTGTCATTAATTTCTAAGAAATACCTTTTGGGGTAAGGTTTCTGAAGTGTGCTATCAATTCAGCAAACATTATCACTGAGGTATAGAGAAGGCAGCAAACAAGATCCAACAGTATTTTCAGGCTTCTCATTTTTTATCTGTGTTCACGTCACGCTGAGTTTCAGGATTTTTCCTGGAAGTTTCACCCTCACCCACTTCAGCTCCATTAACTGTCTGTTTGTATTCCAACTCCCCTTCTCATCCAAGGGCCTCAGAATGCTTTACAAGCACTAGCATACTAAAACAAACCTATTTTGGAAGTAGGTAAGTACTGTAGAGGCACTGCACAAGTCCAGACACAGAGATTAAACACCAGCAAGGCAATCTCACAACAGCCTGGTGGCAGTGCCAAAACCAGGCTCCACAATGCACAATGCCAAGCACTTCACTCTCAACTTCACTTCAAGTCAAGAAAAAACACTTTGATGTAAGGAAGTACCCAGCACTGTGTGCACAATTAAAAAGGAAATCTTGGTATTGAGGCTCATTGCTAGATGCTGCACACATTCAAACAGTTAAGTCAATTAAGACATTCCATTTAAATAAGTGCAACTGATTTCTTCTGAAATCCTCTCCTTAATCCTCTCAAAAATTATTATCTAGCCACTGTTAACAATTTCTGTACTGCATAGCAACAGACAAATAAACCATGTACATGGCAACTCTAAACTGACTGCAGAAGGGTGTTAAACTGAATGGTTTTTTAAGGGTTAGTAAGAAGTTCAATGTTTTAAATCTGGATTCATCTGCCCTTTTACATTTATCTTCTCTTTTAGGAAATTTCTCCAGGAAACCCCTGGAAAGAGCCCAGCAGATCTGGTGCATTCTTGCCACATCACGAACTGCAGAACTGCACATTTCCTGCTAGGATGCCCTGGATTCAGACAAACACATCCTCAAAGACAAAAGGGGCAATGCAACACCTCCTCTAACAGACATCAGAATGAATTTATTTGAATTTAAATACTTAACAGTATCCTGGTTTGGGCTGGGATGGAGTTAATTTTCCTCCCAGTAGCTGGTACCCTGCTGTGTTTCGGGTTTGGTGTGATATAACATTGGTGACACGCTGATGTTTTGGCTGTTGCTAAGCAGTGCTTAGCCTGAGTCAAGGACTTTTCAGCATCTCATGCTCTGCCAGTGAGCAGGTGCACGAGAGGCTGAGAGGGAGCACGGCCAGGGCAGCTGACCCCAAATGGCCAAAGGGGTATTCCATACATAGAACGTCATGGCCAGAACATAAACTGGGGGGAGCTGGCCAGGAGGGACTGATAGCTGCTCAGGGATCAGCTGGGAATCACTCAGTGGGTGGTGAGCGAATTGCATTGTGCATCAGTTGTTCTTTGGGGTTATTCCTCTCCTTTTCGTTACAATCATTATTATTGTTGTTGTTATTATTATAATATTTTACTTTGTTTCAATTATCAAACTGTTCTTATCGCAACCCATGAGTTTTACTCTGATTCTGCTCCCCACCAGGGCTGGTGGGGGTGGGCAAGCGAGCAGCTGTGTGGTACTTAGCTGCCAGCTGGGATTAAACCATGACAAGCAGTCATCAAATGTCAATGTTATTTTGATACAATGCCTCAACTTTCTCTTACTATCCTAGGGTATTCCCAAGCCCTCAGGAAGTTTGAATTACTCAGCTGTACTAAGAAGCCACTACATCTTGAATTTTCTGATGTTTCCCATTTGATCCATAACACATTCTGCTGAATATAAAAGGCCTGAATTCAAAGAGGACAGTATGATAAGAAAAACAAAGTATTCATAAGCAAGATACCCAGTACCCATGCACAGCATTCAAAATGTGCTCCAACCTGTAGATAGCCCTCCTGAAATTCTTCTGCAGTGCACATGTACCAGTCATAACAGTGAATAGTAACTAAGCTTTCTAGAAGAGTGTGCTCTACTGAGTCAAAGCTCTTGGAGCTTGATATGGGAATTGTAAATGCAAACTGCCTTATGCTGGACTTGATCAATAAAACTGTCCTTAAACTGACAAGCAACCAACGTTCTCAAGAGCTCAGCTGCCACGTCAGGCTCAGTCCTCAAACCATCAGTCTAGAAATTCTTCCCAGCAAACTGGGGACCTAAACAGAGAAATGGGGAGATTAAGCTGTACAGACAGAAAGGTGTTTTATCAAAAAATCCTCTGATGCAGAAGTACCCAGCAGAGTTAAAGAACCACTTCTAGTGTTGACCAAGTAGCTTTACAGCATTACTTAATTCAACAGCACATGAAATAAAAATCGGTGAGATGGTGCCCGAAGCAATGAAGAGCAGAAAGCCGCCCCCCCAAACCATTATAACGTGTATAGGAACAGCTGACAGCTAAAATACTCAAGGGATTCTGAAGCAGACACCCCAGAAACAAACATATGAAGGTGTAAGTCCTCCTTCACACATTCCACAACATCCATCTAGGATTCAGTTCTCCATTCTCAGATACTCTCAGTAAACGTGGAAGCTCGTTCTCTTCGTAATAGTGAAAATTAATAGGACTGACTATTGAATGACATTGAAAACTCACACATTTGTCTTATGGGTGTTGCAGTGTTTTCCCCCACTCCCCCCATTATTTTGGTTAAAACAGACTTCTAGAATTCCCAAAACAGACACTGACAAAACAGTTGCTTACTGCATCAGCAGGGCAGAGCTTAGAAACAGCTGGCAATTGCATTGATCTGACCTTTCTCTGGTTTTAGTGGAAGCAACCAGAAGTGAATATAATTAGCCAGTTTAAGATCAAGGTTGTCTGTAATTTATATTTTTGTCTTGGAAACAAAGAGAAATTCATTTAACTTACAGTATAAGTTATGTTTGAGAAATAGTGTTCCCCACATGCAGATGCATGAAGTAGCAGCTTTATGCAATGAAGGCTAGGAGTTCAGTACATGGTTTAACGACACAGAAAAGTTGTCTTCCTACAGCAGAGGTATAGAATAATCCGGGAATACAGCTATTTTGGACTCCTGGAAAGTGGCCAGTGTTGTCACTGGTGGGTGGAGAAGAGTATGAGGGGAAAGGAGGTATTAGGTCACCTAATCCAACCCCAGGGAACACTGCTAAGCTCAATATTCCTTATTACATCTCTTCTGGCAGAAAAACCTTTACGTTTGTGCAGAATTCACTCGTACTGCTGCCCAAACGGGTGGGGATCCCAGTACTAGAGATACAATGTAAGTTATGTAGGGATTTTAAGTCTGTGAATCACTCAGGAGCATTGGTAAGTCAGTAACCTGTTACCAACCACTCTCCATTTTGTTGGTATCATCTAGGATGTCGGAGCTCTCTCTGCTATTTTGATCAGCTCTATCATATGTTGCCTGGCCTCATTTCCATTCTCTGAAAGAAGCTGAGTGTGGGAAGGCTGAAGAGGATAAAATAACATTACTTTGCAGGCACAGATTTTGTTCTGGAAGCTATTTGAGGTATGGTACCTCACAGAACCACCTGGGATGAGGCACATCCAGGCACTGGCAGGGAGAAAAAGGAAAAAAGAGAAAAGGCCACACTAGATCTTAAGATCATCATGACCTTGGCTAATGAGGTTTTCCACTTTTTGAGTGTTCTCTTTATTTTTGTTAAGTAACTTAGAAATTACTATTTAAGACTGGTTGTCCAGTTATAATCCAAACAGTAACCCCTTTAATGTTGCTACAAAGAGAGCCTCTGCTATCTTTTCTACTACCTAACACTTTGTATAGTTTATTTGTTGTAGCATCTACTTCTTGCCACTTGTATGTAGCAGATCTCTGCCATCTCTCATTTCACTGTGAGGGATCAGGCAGGTAACTCCCCCTGTGCAAATAAAACCAAGCCAAACCAAACCAAGGCTATTTCCCCCTAAAAGCAGTAGTGGAATCTTCACTGGTGGGTGCTGCAGGCACATGGCTCAGATCACAGAAGGCAAAGGCAGGGACTAGGAGGATGATGAACTGCCCGATGCAGGAGAAGGGTTTGAGAAGAACTCAGGGTGTTGGTGGACAAAAAGCTCCACATGACCTGGCAATGTGCACTCACAGCCCAAAAAGCCAAACGTGTCCTGGGCTGCATCCAGAGCACCGTGGGCAGCAGGGGAAGGAGGGGATTCTGCCCCTCTGCTCTGCTCTGGTGAGGCCCCACCTGAGTGCTGCATCCAGCTCTGCGGGCCCCGGTGTAAGAAGGACACGGATCTATTGGAGCAAGTCCAGAGGATGCCACAAAGATGATCAGAGGGATGAAACATTTCTCCTGTGAGGAAAGGCTAAGAGAGTTGGGGTTGTTCAGCCCTAAGAAGAGAAATCTCTGTGGAGACCTTAGGGCAGCCTGTCAGGACCCAAAGGGGGCCAGGAAGAAGAGCTGAAGAAGGACTTTTTACAAGGGCACGGAGCCATAAGACAGCGGAGAACGGCTTTAAACTGAAAGAGGACAGGTTTAGATTGGATACCAGGAAGAAATTCTTTACTGTGAGGGTGATGAAGCACTGGAACAGACTGCCCAAAGATGTGTATGCCCCATCCCTGGAGGTGTTCAAGGTCAGGCTGGACAGGACTTTGAGCCATTTGATCTAGTGGAAAGTGTCCCTGTCAAGGGCAAGGGGTTGAAACTGAATGATTTTTAAGGTCCCCTCCAACCAAAACTGTTCTATGATTCATTCTATGAATCTTTCAGTACAAATTTTGCTTCTTTTTTACAAGTACTTCTAGTTCCACCTGGGATAATGGACAGTGTTTTGATCATTAAAGAACAACCCATCAGAAACGTGAAATTTTATCATGCGTAACAAAAATGTGGAATGAAACGTTTTCAGGTTCCTGTTCAATTTGTGATCAGATGCAAAACCCCACCTGTGAACAGCTATCTTCTTTCAACTGCTGAGCTAATAACCATTATATCTCTTCTGTGGCAACGTCCTACAGGTTTCCATGATCCCTGGATCTCAGAATACATTTAGATACTAAGCATGTCTTTACCTAATTTCCACCATTTATGTCAAGCTTATCAGGTGCTGCAAACGGAACAGGCTGAAATCTTAGGCTGGCAGTTACAGGAAAAATACAGTGGGGAATACTTGCCCTCAGCAAAAAATCCACATACTCCGAAAAGTTTCAGCATCTGCTCCCTCATTCTGTTGCATATTTTTCTATTATCTACATTTATATCACATACTCTTGTGTAACTTGTAAAGCAGCTGAATATTCCAAGCAATCCAGAGCTTCACATCTTAGTGGAAATTTTTCCTAAAACTAGGAAAATTCTTGTAATGATATATGTAGCTAGTCGTATTAAAAATCTGTCAGAGTTCCAGAAAGAAAGCTTCCAAAAGACTTATTACTGATTAAAAATAATTTACACATCACTTCTGATGTGTTTTCACATCAGCCTGAAAGTATTCGAAACATCTCTTGTGTAAGAAATTCCTATTTTTAAACACTTCTACCCTCAAGCCACCAGATAGATGTCCATAACAGCAGAAAGGAGGATTATGAAATTTTCCTAAAAAAGAAAACACAGCCTTCTGGGATGACAGCAAACATAAGAAATGTCAGACTAAACATACATTTTTGAGAGAAGATGTAAGCAACTAAACAGAGCACAGCAGTGCCAGCTCATCCTTAAAGATCATCTGCCCAGTTTTGTTTGGAAAGCCCAAGCTAAACTCCACACAGGATCAGCTCAGCAACTAATTCACCTTCCTCCATAAATACACTTGAAAGAAGCAGGAGGAGAGTTTTGATGTTGACTCTGAATTATCTATTCCTTCCCTTGAGATTATTTCTATTTGTTTTGGTTTTGTGGCTTTTTGTTTTGTTATTTTTGGTTTGGCTGTTGGCTTGGTTTGTTTTTTTTTTGGTTAGTTTTTTAATTTGGTTTTCTCACCTTATTTTTTTGCATTTTAAGATACATCACCAACTACATAGCATGTTACTACTTAATATATTATGATGCTGATCACAAGCAGGTGATAAAACTATAACTCCATTGTTTTAATTTGTGTAGAAGCAAACAGACATTTATTCACTCGTTATTTTTGAAGTACCTCCTTCCACTTTTTCACCACTGTTATAGAAGTCATCACGCTAGAGAAGAACCACAGGCACAGAAACAGAAAGCGTGAGGTATTTGTGTGGACTTCAAAGAGAACTGAGGTGAGGATTGTCTCTCCTACCACTGATACACTTGGTTACTCCAAGTTTTAGCTGAAAACGGGGCTTCCTATATTGGTACGGCAAGAAGGTCTGATTTCTACTCTGATGGGGATGATCTCTGGAAATGCACCTCTCTTCCTCCTTTTTTTTTTTTTCTTTTTAATTCATGAAGCAAACATTTGACCTCTGGAGAGCATACATGTAGCTGCAGACTTAACAGCTTTCCTGATACAGAACAGTGGAGGCTGTTTGAGTGGTACCTCAAAATGACATTTCTAGCTTGTGCACCAGCATATGAAGTTTTACACTGAATGCTGATGGCTCCTCCTCAGAACTGAAGGCCCGTCCTAACCTCAAAACTGGCACTGCTTAACACAGTAATGAAAAATCAAAGGCAATTTCAAAGGCATAAAGCAATTACCGTTCTCCAAAGAAGGAAATTTTACATATAACAGAACCGGTTTGTGGCAGTGGTTCTGTGACCTACCATTTAAATGTACCTAACTGTGGCCAAATATTGTTCACAATTTAACTTTCAAAAGTCATCTGCTATTACGAGCTTTTAGCTGCTGATGGTGCAGCAGGAAGCATGAGAAGCACGTGAGGAAAAAATACAGAACAAGTCCCTAATGCAGACTAACCCAATGTATTTTTGAGAACAGGAAAATGCAGCTCAGAACTATGATCCAGGTCTGTTTGTCATGGTGAGAAGATCACAGAATGGTCTTGAGGAAGGCAGGTCACCTCCTTGTGTGCAGTTCTCAGAAAAGACAACAATCCAGCTAGAACACGAGACGCAGGATTTGGCTACAAAGCTTAGTATTTACTCCTTTTCTGTCTTTTCATCACACCAAAACATCCCACCACCGCAGCAGATCTACAGCAAGGGGAGGAACCAAAGCCTGCCAAGACTCTTACCTGTCACACCACGTGTCCCTGTTCCCCCGTGGGTGTGACTGCCTTGCTCACAGAGTGTGACAAAGACCTCTGGCCTGCAGCAAGGTGCACAAAACCACCTCCTAAAGACACCAAAATCTGTGAAACCACAATGCTGAGAGCACATCTATACAAAGGCAGCTTTGCCAAAGCAGCAGAATATCTAGCAAGGAGATTTTCTCCAGCAAAGCCGTGCTGTCTGTGCAACGCGTGCTCTGCGCTCTGAGCAAACCACTACGTAACAGCAAAATTGAAAAAAACCCCAGCACAATCCAGAAAGAGCCTGAAAAGTAGCACTTTGCAGGGACAGATGGCACATGCCATGGAGCTCCCCAAATGGTTGTTGTATTTGAGCTTGCTATTCATTCCACTGTCCCCCAGTTCTGTATCCCCTGCAGCATCCCTCACCTGGAACCAGTGGAGGGACAAGGGGGAGGACAAAGAAAAACTCAGAAACCTGAAGTTTGTTTGGAATTTATTCCCTTGAACATTTCACACAGTTGAACAAAAAAAATCTCAATTTCACAGCAACAGGGAAACCACGTGTTACATAATTCAGAGACACACACACACCCAAAACAAAAACAGGTTAAAAACAACTGCATAAATCAAAGTCTTCAAAGGGACTATACAGCGGAGACATGAAGCCTTTCTGAGCACTAAATCGTCTCACTTGAACATTATCTGTCACTGAACTTATTGTATGCACAGTCCCTCCTTTACTCTGAGGGAAACAATCTCAAAATAGCATTACTCAGATTCCACTTTTCAAAAAACCAGACATTTTAATTCCACAATTAAAAAAAACCAAAAAACCCAACTCCTTCACAGAAACTTAATATTATTTTTCTAAGACACAAAAACATTCAATGAAGCTCTTAAAGTGCCCAGAAAAATTCATATCACCCTTCAGAATATACACATACAAACAGCAAATATTCCAGTGGCACAAGTCTACAGGTCTGAAAGCTAGAGAGAGAGAGAGAGAGAGAGAGAGAGAGAGAGGAGGAGGAGTTGGGAGCCCAGTTACTCCCAAGAAAAAGTGTTCTTAGCAGGATCCAGCCATGAGCACAAACTCAGCACACTGTTATTTTGTATATAACCTTCTCAGCCCTCAGAATGTTTTTCAGGATTTTTCAGTGAAACTCCAGCTGCATCTCCTACTCTTCGGAACAAATAACCTTCCCATCACGCCTTTTCCTCCCCAAATTTTCTGGGCTTCAAAGAGCTGATCCTTTTGCTTTCTCCTTTCCTTTAAGCCAAAGCCACCCAAATCCTGGTAAGAACACTGAAAAGGAACACGATGGACTGGGAACAGTCAAGCACTTATCCTAACAGATTCCTGGCTTCTTACTGAGGGATGATTCACTGGGCACGGAACCCTGGTTCTAACCGGGCAACCCGTACACTCTCCTCAGCTTCCAAAAATACTGCACCTGCTTCTAAAGGTTTCTTTGTAAATGTTCCAGAGAGAAATCGATCTTCCATCAGATCTCTCTGCAGTTGTATGATCCCCCATAAAAGGATTCAGCATCGTGTGCCATGTCCTGATAAACACACCACCAGGGCTCCTCCAAACACAGCAGGCAATATTCAAGGCACGCTAGTAGAGGAAATAGCTTTCATCCCAATTTGGTGGTGCATCCTGAAATATGAATGTTTTCCTTTTTCTGTTTTAATTTTTGGCAGGGAAAAGAGTGGGATATGTTTGTAAATGCTCAGTGGTTTAAAATGAAGGCACCTCAAACCAAATGTCATGTCACGGAATTTGTTTGCTGTTACCTTCTGTAATTTAATGTTTAAACCAGACCAAATTAAAACAAGAACAAGCCCCACAGGTGAATAATAATGAAAAGAAGTGACTGAGTAGAGGATTTCATGAAGATGTTTGTTTGCACAGCAAACAGTATTGCTTTGAGCTAAATCATTTTCACAAGTAAGGCGTGTTCAATGCAGTAAGGCAGAGCAGTGAAGAGGCAATGCTTCTGAACAACAGAGGCAATGTTTATGAACAAGAAGCTCATTCCTAAACAGAAATATATATTTGTATTTTTTCAGACACAGAAGTTGAATTGTGCACAAATAATATTGGATGCATTCAAAAATATTCCTTATACTTGTACAGACACTTAAGATCCTTTTGCAAATGTGGCTCAGATAATTTACTTTAAAATTTAATTTACATGCCATTCAGAGGAAACAGCCACTCTTTCCTAGCTGTCCAAATCAGCAAAAGAACTTCTTCATGTATATTGCTTCCTATATACAACAGTACTTGTTTAGGGGTCTACTGTTAAGGGCTTTGCTCTGAATATTTCTCCCTGAAAACACTTAAGGCACAACTATAGGAGGATTTTAACTTTTCAGATTGCATACCTATACCATATATACTACATATTTATGTGATATTAAAGCAAAAGTCCTAGTAACTCTACTTGGTATTGCATTTTTCAGTTTTTCATACTGTCGTTTACATTTGATTTCTTAATCTTTCACAGGTCAAGTAACTACAGCAAAAGATCTCCTGACTTGCCTTTTATTGCTGTACGAGTTTCCCTAGGCAGTCTTTCCTTCATGAACTTCCTATTGCTGATAGGAACAGAAATGCATTGTTGTGAAAACATGAGCCTGAAATGGGAAATATTTTACAACAAAACATTGCTGGCTAACATCACCCCAAGGAGCATATCATAAAGCTGATAGGGGTAAAGACTGTTCCAAGTCCATCTGTCAAGAAAGAGCTGGAAATTCAGAAATATATTCTTACAGACCTTTAGAACAAACAGAAGAACAGCATTTGCATTAAAAGCACATTAAAACCATATAAAGTACTGTAAATAATATTCAAAAAAAAATTCCAAGACACAGCAGTTACAGATTATCAAAGGGAGAGACAGTTGAAAAGCAAAAGTTTTTTGGTTTTTGTTTTTTTTTTTTTTCTTGGCAATAGCAGCATTTTGGCACAAAGGCAAACGCACAAGATGGAGAAAAACAGGCAGACAAGGTACAGAGAAAAGGTTACAGAATCTACGACAAGCATGCCACAGTTCAGCGGGACCAAAAGCACAGTGAAAGCTGTCCCCAGCTTCCCTTTCCCAGAGAGAATGGCAGCCACTGCTCAAAGCTTGTTGCCACTTCCCACACCGAAGGGAGCTTCCCCTGCGAGCACCGGGGCAGCGGCCACGCCGGCTCTCTGCAAACCCCCCGCAGAAAGGGGGATTCCAGCTGCCTGCCCACCAAACCTCAGCCTGCTGATCACACACCGTGCCCTGCACCCATCCCTGTACCGGGGACAGAACACCCGAAATGCCAGCCGGGACTGCGGCCACCCAGGGAGGGACCGACACCCTTAGCAAAGTTAATACGTGCCAACCAGGTTAGTGACACAGCACAAGAAAGGGCTTGCTGTGGCCAAGCTCACCTCATCTGACTAAACCTGCTGAAGGCTGTTTTGGGGTTGAATATCTTTTAAGCATTAAGCTGGCTAAAAAAGTTTTGGAGGTATAGCAAAGGGGGCAGTGGATGTAGGGAGAAAACCCATGCAACTTACATCCATTTGGGATTTCATGACAACTAAAAAGCAAGCCTTGCATGAGTCACCATAAAGCTCTCTGAAACAAGCACTCTTGGTAACTCAGGGCTGAATTTAACTCCCAGGTATAAAAATTAAAAATGGCTGGCTTTTTATATCTTCCACAATGGATGTTACTGTTGTACACCTTCCCTTTGCCTCCTCAGCTATCTTTACATCTCCACCAAACATGAAACCTGAGCACGTTTCCAGCTTTTCTGCTTTTAATCCTTTTCAGGGCAATTTATGCTCAACACCAAGACCTATTTAACTACTGAGGATTAGCTCAGACCTCAGGGCCTGAAATTGCTATTGCCAAATTCCATTTGGTGGCACTTCCCTTAACGGAAGTGAAACACTTCCAGATGTATGACCTGTACTAGGTGAGTGACCAGATGGGTGAAATGGAGGCTTGGAAACAAGAGCTCTGCTTCTGTCTCCATCTCAGACAGGTTTTTGCTCGAGGTATTTGTCTAGTCTACAGTGAAAGCTTGCAAGAAAGCATTTACACAAATAGTTTAAATTCAGGAGTTACACTGAGATATAACCTTACAGACTCCTTTTGATTATTCAGGGATAATATCCTGTTCTTCCGCTGTACAGGTAAGCCTGGTAATTCAAAACGGTTTGTTTTGGTTTTTTAAACCATAAATAACTGTAAAACCCATCACAGGCTCCCTGACCTACCCACCCAGCGAGAACAGGAGCTGAAGGCAGGTACCTACAGGACATGACTGCTGCTCTAACAGAGAACTGACCTGCCTTTAATGCCACTGTGGCTTGTTTATAAAGTACATTCCATTTAGCTTCCTCCTGCTTCTTAACCATTGCTAAGTCAGTAGCTCCAAGATATACTTAAGTCATACTGCACAAAGAAAACGAAACTCAGCCACTGATGGTGTTTCTTTAGCACAGCAGAGGCACTGCTCACCTCTGCTACCACTAAATGCACTTCTGCCATGCACACGCAAGAATGCACCACAACACACTGCCTGAAACGTGACCCAGCTAAGCTGAGCGTGTCCTGATGCACTTTGGGCACTGCAAGGGGCAAAGCTTTATAAGCTCCAAAAGCTCTAAACATTATGCTACAGTTAAACACTGCTTTAAACAAGCAGAAAGCAAACGGAAGGAGCCCTAGATTTCAAGTGTTGCCATTAGACAAAATGGTGTCTGTTCCATCTTACTCCTCTGGAAGTACTACGGTGCTGCTACAGGATTGTGCCACCCCTACAGAAGGACATATCTGATTTATAGCTGATTTCTATCTGATTTATAGAAGTTTATCACAAACTATGCCCTATTGTTTGCTCTACTTAGTGATCATTTAGGTGCTGAATGTTCCTTTGTAAAAGCAATTCAACTTGATTTGTTGGAAGGACTAAATCAAAGGAGATTTTCTTCCAGCAGTTGCTGTGATAAACTAACTGACAAATGTAATTAAAATCTCCTCTTTCCAATTCTCACCACCTACAGCTTCACTCCATAAAACACCTTATTCTCACATCAGTTGCCCTGCGCATCAAAATATTTTTTCTATTCATCTTTAAGAATATGCTCCAAGCTACAAAAAATAAAGTTTTTTCACTTCCAGAGAAAGCAATTTTAAATCTATCCAGTTATGCAAAAAATGCAGTAGCTAACACATCTGTCCATAGCATTTTGCAAATATCATTCTTCCCTGCCTTTTTCCCTTTTCTCACTTCTGCCATATGGAAATCACACACCCACAAAAGAGGAAAGCTTGAAAGTAACTCCACTCCAAGAATCAACTACACACACTAAGAATAAATCTCCGTCAGATTGCATTCAGTTACAATCTTAGAAACACTTGTAGAATAATATAACGTCAAAGAACACCATGATTTTTATTTGCTCCTGTGCTGTCAAGGTCTTCTCAACTGGCACTATGAAAACATTCTTTTCTCAAAGTATTGCTCTAAGCATGCTCTCTTTCTAGCAAGAGCTGATTTAGTTTATCCAGAGTCTTCTGGAACAAGTACTAGAAATTAATATTTCTTCCTTTTTTCTGACATCACGAAATGAGCACTGGGGGGCTGGGCAAACGAGCATTTGTGGCACAGACACTTCTCTCGTGTTAGAAGGAATTAGAATTTCAAGTTAAAAGGAAAAACTACGTCACAGTAAGACACACGCATTCACCACCCCATTCCCAAAGCCACGGCCAGGAGCAGCACAGATGCTGGCAGAGGGAAGAGCACCATGACCTGCCAGCACCACGAAATTCAAGGGGTTTAAGGAATCCAATCCCATTAGCTGTCAGACACCCAGAATTCCAAAGGAGACACAATCCAAAGATAATGGGATCTTTCCCATTCAAGTACCAGATTAATGAAGAGAAGCTTGGGAGAACGAGAAACCACACCCAGAATTCAGGAAAACACAGAAATCCAGTTTGTGAGCTATTCCAGTGCTTCAGAAAAACTTGTAATCCTACTAACATTGAGATGCACACGTTACAGGGCTCTTCATTCTGGGCCGACACAGAGGAGACCCCCTCAACTGGGCACCTGTGTTTTCCTGGAATTCTTCCAAACAACGTCCTTGAAAGAACTGAGAACATCTAGGCCCCAAAGCCACAGTGCAAAATCAAATATCGAGCTTTCCCCGTAACACACAAAATTCACGTGGCGCCGCAAAAACCAAGCGAGTTACACAGCGCAAAGTTGGGTCGCGTCAATTCTTACTGGTCGGCAGGCTGCCCACAGAATTCCCCTAGGATCTGCCCGAGAACTTCTGACTGCACATAGAGAAAGGGAACCCCAAATGCCAGCAGCTGACACATGAAAAAGGAGTCCAGAGGGTTCTGGGCTACGTGGTGCCCAATGGAGGAGACCGTGCTGTGCAGGCGCTGGCTCACCACCCTAACTCTGCCCACGAGGCCGAGCGAGTACTGCACCACCCTGCTAAAGAAGGAAGCGGAGCTACCTGGGGCCCTCTCTGCTGAGGCGGGGATGCTGTTGGCCCGTCCGTTCCCATCGCTGGCCATGGCGTCCTGCAGAGGTCCCTTGGTGTCCTGGAAGAAGGCGGAGGGGAGTTAAACTCATGGTAAAGTTGAAATTGCTGTATGCGCTGAACACGCTGAGCTAGGAAGGCATCCAGCTCGCAACTGAGATACCCCGCAACCATCACATAAGGCAAGGGCTGATAAACAAGCGTGCTCCTTCTCAATCTGAGGCTTTATTAAAGCTCTGAAAAACAAACTGGGTATCCAAGCAGTAACACCCCTGAAGTCTGCTCCTCTGGGAAATTAAACAGGTACCATTTTTAGTCCTTAGCTTTGGCAGGAAGTATGGCACATATTGGGACGGATCCCTTATCCTTCCAAAAAGGAGCACGGCTTCAGCTTGTACTAATAAAACCTGAGAATCAGGCAGAAGGACAGGCACCACTGCTAGCACAAAGGAAAATATAATTTAAGGGAGAAGGGCAGTTTGTAGTATGCAAGCTTAACAGAATTTAAGAAACCAGCATGTAGCTCGCTCTAGAGTATGCAAAAATACTGAAATGGGGCTCGAGGAGAAAAATTAAGTGCCTTGGATTATAATGACAAGAGCTGAGAGACTTTTCTGTATTACACAACGTCTCTTCATCCTGTATTTACAGCACAAATGCTTCTATTATGATAGTATAGGAAAGGGGATATTCTGTCTTTTCATGCAGGTTCCTGTGAACACAGCAAACCTTCAGAAATGAAGGCATGTGATCTTCATAGCGTATACAAGTGGGGTAGAACTTCATGTTTCAAAGGAAAGCCAAACAATTTGCTTCATCTTAAGTAAAACCATGAAGAAACAAAGCAAAAGCAGAACTGGTAAAATTGTTCACTTAGTCTCAGCATAGACTGAGAGAGTGTTTCAGCTGACAAGAAAAACAAATCAAAATTCTGTTTTGAATGGGATAGTACATCATTTTATAAAAAGTACCATGAAAAGAGTAATACTAAGTAGAGGAATCGCTTTTAAATAAAATTTGGTTGAACTGTAAGCTTTCATGATATATAAAGCAACTAAATGCACTCTGAATTTTTCTCCTTTCTGAAAAAACCCTGAACCATCACACATACTTTCTCGGTGTTACGAATCAAAATCTATTAACACGGCATGTTAGATGAAAATAATGAGTTACCTTTCCTGACAGAGGACCCACTGCTGGCCTCTTCCTCTGAGCATACCCAGAGACTCGGTAACAGTAGTGAGGTTTACAGTAGAATTTACCTGCAGATAAAACACAAGTGAAGGTCAGCAACAGGAACACAGGAATTTCGCGCAATATAAACGTCCATCTCACTGCAACTTATTTCCTGCTGCCACTCCCGTTGCTCCCTGTAATTTCTTCGCTATACGCAGAGGCAAACACTGGCTGAAGTTTTAGCTCCAGCCCTGCTCTCTCCCCTCGTAACTAGCCTCCTTTCCATTGGGTGCCTGACAGCCATTTAGTTGAAAATCCGATCAAACGCCAGAGCAAAGCTGTGAGGCTTGTGTGGCATCACATGCTAACAATGCGGCAGTGTGTGAGGAACAAAGAAACCATCACATGAAAAGCTGGCAGAAGCACTTTTGGAAAAAGCAAGAATGAATACAACCAGCAGAGGAAAGTGGGAGAGGACAGTGTTAACTCCCAAAGAACCATCTCTCAAAGTGCACAGTGGCTACTTGTAGAAAGGACAATGATTCATTTTCACAAATAAGACCTTTTGTGATCCTACTGGTTTTACTAACACCCCACAAGTCTAGAGAGGTTTTTCACTGGTATCTGAGCACTGTCAGGAAGACAAAACAGCACTGGCAATATCATCATACAAATACTACTAGTACTAATAAAAGCAGCAAACTTTATTTTATATAAAGTTTTTTATATAATTATCTTCCACTGTACCTTTGTCAGTGTATCCTGCTTGGCATATGCGGCCCATTCCTCGAGCTTTGCTAATGCATTCCCAGCACACATTCTGACCTCTGCCTCTTCCTCTAGTTTCTCTGGGCTGGTATTTGCACAATGCTTTATGATGGAAAAGTGACAGACGTCTTTCTAGAAATCTTTACTTCAGTAAGTATTTCATAATATTTACTCTTACCAAAACCTGCTTTCTGAGATTGCCTGAAATGAGCAGCAACTGAAGAGTTCTTACATAAAAATTCTCAGACTTCGAAGCCTAAAATCAGACACCAACTGCAGAAGGCTGCAGAATGCTTATCAGCCCAAACAGCTAGATGAACAGCAACAATGTGTGTATAGCTTTGGTTTTTTTTCCTCTCAAAGAAAACTCAGAATGAAATACAAGCTACATTTTCACAACTATTACATTAGGTAGGATAACACAGATTTCTGTTTAGCCATATCTGCTTCATATACACACACAATTGTTAGGCATGTAATATTTCAGAATCAATGCTCTAAGTCTGCTGAAACTCCAAGCTTTGTGTTTGCTTCACTGAGAACTATCTGGCCATAACTGCACACACAGGCTTGCCTGCAGAGGGAATCACTAAAAATCTGTTTCAGCCCATACAGCTGACAGAGGGGCTCAGTCTGTTGCTGCTTAACATACAGTCAGATATTCAATTACTTGTGAATGCCCAAAATAACAGCAGTGCCCAAAAAATGCTTTCCCCCAACTTTGATTTCTGACAAAGATGCTACTTTTACATGCTGATTCCCAAATTACCACTGGCCCCTTTAAACTTGCATGCCAAGCCTGCTGACCTTCCAGACAAGCAATAAAGGGGTTTCTATTCCTCTCTGGGAGTCTGGTTTGATGATTCTAAGTTTCCTCAACTCTTCACAACCCAGCAAGTCCATTACTTAAAGTCATTATATAATGCATCAGGAATACGCAGTTTTAGTTCTCTTTGCCCCTTAACCCGGATGGTGTTTCCACAGCCGTTTTTCTACCCAGTATATACTAAAAGATTCTTCCTAGTTACACACAGTGGATACCTATCAATTTCAATCTGCAGTAGAATATCTTGGGGTGTCCTCCTGTGACAACAATTTAAAATTTTTACTTCATCTTTGCCTCCATCAGTGGGGAAAACTACTGGTACTAACATTTTTTTCCTGTTATTTTGTTTTCTACACAATTTTGACTGAAATAGAATCCTTTGCACCTTACTTGTCACTAGTTTCACACCATTTTGCACTTATTTTCCTACTGAGATTGGATTAAAGATAGGCAGCTGTGGAAGGAAATAAATGCATACCCACTGATGTGAATCAACGTTTATCTGAAATATTTTGTCATACATTTTCTTCAGAAACTGTGATTTTTTTGTCAATCACCGCTCAAGCACAGGTTGCAACACATAGCTACTCTTAGAAGGAGATCACTTTTCACAAGCGATGGATGATCTTAAATTAATACTTTCAATATGCACATTTTGTTGATAAACTGAGTTTCACCTGCTGCCATATTGTCTGGTTTCTCAGACTTGTAGGGTATATCTGAAGTTTTCCTTAATTCTTAGCATGTTAGACGTTGTTAATTGAGGCATCAGCAAGTTTTGTAATCATATTCTTTCCTCCTTGGTCAATCAGATACAGAAAATGAGTCATTACTGAATCTTCAGTAACTACTGCAGCAACACTAACACTGACTTACCTCTACTCAACTTTGATGTTCCATTTTTTCTATATAAACAGAACTTAGCTTGTAATGACCTATTATCACAGCCCCTGATTATAAAGTTCCTATTTTATTACATCTAAAATAAACATACAGAGTTGGACAGCTGTGGTACCTTCAAGACAAACAAGCTGACCGCATTTCTCTCCAACCTGTTATTTTCTCTTAAGTGGTATTAAACACTTGGGAGTTTTATTTAAATACTGTCAAATGAGGAGAGTAAAAGGTCTAGCCCTCAAACTCAGCCTGTAAAGCTTTTTAAAACCTCCAGTTATTATTTGTTTCCCTGCATTCCAGCAGCTGTTAGGACGTTATATTAATTCCTACGAGCTCGGCTGCTTTGCTGCCGGCATGACCTGGCCACGGGAAACCCACGAAGTTCCAACAGCTTGAGAGATGGTGCCTTGGGAACGGAAATCAAATAATTTTTAAGCAACAAAAGAGCTTCCAGGGGAGTGAAGAGACTTGTGAGCAGAAGGCCATTTCCCTTACCGTCCTCAATGTCGTAGGCGTAGGAGGACAAGCGCAGGGTGGTGGCGCAGTACTCGCACTTGAAGCAGCTGCGGTGGAAGAACTTGCCCTCAGCACTGAGCCTCTCCATCACATAGACCCGCTTGCGGCAGAAGTAACACACGTCGCTGCCTCCCAGGTTCTGGGGGAACTCCTTCTTGAGCGAGCCCTGCACGGAAACAAGGACGGCTGAATTTGTGCCTGCCCGGCCTCACCGAGACCACACGGCCGCGTTTGCTCTTCCTTCGCGCGGGTACGGGGGCACCTGGGTGCTGCCGCAGTTCTCTCGCGCGTGGATGCTGCAGTTCTCGGACACAGCTTTTAACCGGGACACCCAAAACTAACCTTGCTGTCCAGGAAAAAGGGTCCTAGGATGCCATGCCTACATATATCAGGAGTAAAACTAGTTCTGGGTAGATGAATGGACACCAGTACTATTAAAGATGACCCTGAAATCACTGACTTAAGGAGGCACATGAAGAAAGGCAAAACCATTAGAAAACCCTCAAACAGCAATTCTTAGACCTAAGTTATCAAAACCAGTGTCTCCTCCAAAAAGCAGCAGTGCAGGAGTGTTATGAACAGTTTCTCAATTAATTATGCACAATCTTTGGACGCTGGCGTTAGATTAAAATATTTGGCAAAGAAAATGAGGACAAGAGTGAGGGTGGATGGAGAAAGGGAAACAGAAATCTCTCACAAAGCTACGACAGATTCCATCAGTGGTGTAACAACTGCACACTCACAAAACTTCAGATCTACACGACATCTAATCACAAACACGCATCATATCTCCGGCACATCGTCTTACCAGTTCCTTCTTGTCTAGAAGGGTTTTGGGCTGCTCTTTCCTTTGAAGCTGATTGGCTATCTGCTCAGCCAATGAGCTCACTCCGCCTGTGTACATCTTTATATACTTCTACCAGATGGGTTGAATAAAACAAGAGTGATGTGAGAAAAGAAAAAAAGAGTCAAATTAAAAAAAATAATGAGAATGATGATAGGTTAGGTGGTGAAAAGGTGCAGAGAGGTCAAATCATGCCAAGACAGTGGACAATATGAAGTGACAAGTAGTAATAGCAAAGCCAGTGCCATCAGAAATCACCAGTACAGTCCAGGATCACCTGCAGGAACGGACAGGAAGGCTTGAATTTTGCACTTTTTAAGTGTTCCAGAAATATTATGATGATGAAAGGGAGCAGATCTTGTTTTCACCTGTAGGGTATTTTGCCCCTGGAAACCTGAGTATAGACACTTCTAAAAGATAAGGCTAAATATAGGTTAAGATTTTAGGTTCCAGGTAAAACTGACACCAGAAACAAAGATCTTTTAGAAGCCATGTTACACAGTCTAATGCAACATGCTGATTGCAACAATGTATTTGTATGCTTTGCACCTGGAAAGAATTAATTTACAGAGCATTCACCGAGCAGGGAGAAGTCCTTAACTAAAGAACTCGCAGTGATTCAAAAATATTAATTCTTCCAGTGCTAAAAATATGCAGAGGTCTATATGGAAAAAGATGGAAGAGCCTCATCCAATGCATTAAAGCCATACCTGCATACATCTGGAACATATATTTGTTCAACCCTGAACACGGCTTTATGACTTGGCTTTTCTCCATCACAGGCACAGCCCGACTCTGTAACTTTGGATATCTAAAAACCCTCCAGTATTTTCAGCAGTCTAGGCAAGTTGGCTGTTACCTCAGATGGTACCAAACGAGTGTCTGCAAGCCAAGTTCAATCACTGCAGGAGCGGAGGAAGTGTCTTTCCCAGGAAACACGACCGTGGGCAATAATTACGTGGTTAGGAAAATGAGGTGGTTACATCCATGTTAGCTCCATCACACTGCAAACGCCATGGATTTGACTCGGAGCAGCAAAGAGCACGCCAAGCAACTTCCCTTTTCCAGACTAAGCAGCATTAGGAACGTTCCTAGCTGGAGCCTTAGCTCATACAGGATCAGAGAGCCACTCAGCTTCTAGCGAGTGTGAAATGCCAAGGATAACAAAAGGAAAGGACTACAGCTGTATCTTAAAACCCCCTTTACTTTATAGCAGAACTTGCTTGAAGCACAGTAGTTATTTCCTACAACTAATAACTAATTTAATATGTGGTTATTAGCCTTTTAGGAATGTTTAAAACCTACACAAGTTCAGACATGAGAACAGCAGGAAGCATCACAGAAACTGAAATTCACCACAGAATGGGTACTTCTTTGGGGAAAAAGATTAAGGAAATGGAGTGCTCAGCCAGAGATTATTGCTGCTGTCACTGCAGTCCTAATTCCTTAAGCTCTCTGTCACTGCAGTAATGAGGGTTTATTTCTACCAAGAATTTATACCTGTCTACTGATTCCATTCCAAGAGGCAGAGCACTTGCAGTATTTCTATATGCAAAAAATAACAAATGATTTGTCTTTCAGAGTTTTCCAGGTTCCACGTGTGCACACACATGTGCAGAGTTGCTTTTCAATGACATATATCTTGTCAAACATTACATTTAAAATGGTGCTCACTTCTAACATTTTCTTCAGCATTGATTTTTAACTGGCAATCATAATAATTTGGCCAAGAGTTTTTCATTTCCTCTGAATGATCAAAGACCTTGAGGCTTTTTAAGTTTTCTTAAAAGAGAGATCAAGCACTTCCACGGGAAAAAGCTTCCTTATAGCTGAACCAGGTTTCCCCTGATCAAGTTTTGATTTGAAACCTTCAACTGCAGATCCTTCAGGATGTTTAAATTTCCACCAGCACATATGAAATTCCATGCTCAAAAAATGCGTATGTTAATATTAACTCACAGTACCTTGGACTATTTGGTGTGAGAAATTTACTCGCTGAATTTTTCATTCGGGTTTGTGTGTTTCTGATTTGTTTTGCTTTTTGACTGCATATCACATCTGGCCTAATTATGGGTATTAAGTGAAGCATTTTATCTTTCTTCCCATGGTCAAAAGTCTTCAAGACATACAATGTTCTGCAACGTTTTCAAGAGCAGGCAAAGAATTCGCTACAGCTTAGGTCAAATCAAGTTCCTGCTGTTTATGTAGGAAAACTGTAACTAGTTCAAATTCTCAGTGATTTTTCAAACGGCCAAAGCACTTTTTATTTCACACTGTCCATTAACCATATATGCACAAATACATTCTGTTGTTCAGCCCAAAACTTCAACAAAAGCAGCAAGCAAAACCAGAAAGCTTCACTGCAAAGCCAGAAGGACTATCAGTGCTCAAAAACCCTGGTTTGAGTGTGAGATGCACCACAAACTTCTCACGGACACCGAGCGTTAAGAACGTTTCGTTTCAAACTGCTTTACTGGCTGACAACAACCGAGCTGTGCCAGGCACGGGCCGCCTCTGGCTTCTCGTTTGTGCACGGATATGCACAGAGGTTCTGCAGGTGAAGCAGTGCCAGCCTGGCCGTGGCCCGCGGGGTGTCCTTGGCAAGCAAAGGCAGCTGAGTGCACCTGGAACGCTCAGGCGAGGGCTACCTGTCGGAGGGAGTCGGAGGAGGGTGAGGAAGGGCGGTTGGAAGAGCGGAGGCTAAGGGAGAGCTCCCACTGGTCAACAAAGAATCGGCGAGACGGTTCAGTCTCAGGCTAAAACATAAAATAGACATCAACACAATCACACATGTTCTCTTCTGAGAGAGAAGAGAGAATTAAAAAGAACCCCAACCCAGGCCTTTCTGGCTACCATCAAGAACAATTTTTTAAAGACTCTTCCAGGAAAACTTAGAGAAAAGTACCCAGTGTATCTTTACTTTCTCCCTAGCGAGGCAGAGTAGTTATTCTGAATTTGCTCTTTATTAGGTTTTACAATATTTAGGACCATTTGGAAGCAGTTACCTCCTTCCACAGATGTCCAACCTCCTGTAACCCAACCAACTAAGCCACTGGCAAAGACCCCAAATCAATTTCCTCTGCTCCTTCTGTATCTCCCATTGTTCTCTATTACTGGCCCAAGGCACTAAGATCATCTTTCAGGCCATGTGAGACCTCTTCTACATTTTAACTGCATAAACCAAAAGTCTGCTCCTCCTGGGGGATAGAAGAGAAAGAAGTTAGCTTGTATGTATTTCCAGTAATTAACAGCAAATTTCCAACCTAAAATTTACTGTAAGCAGATTAGAAACACTGAACTAAAAAAGAATGAATCAGTGTAAAATAATCTGCTGATCTTGATTATCAAATGGCAAAGAATAAATCACAGACTGAGAACCTGCATCCTGCTGAAACTGGTTCCTCGCAGAAGGACCCAAAATTTGGTCTTCTAATACACCCTTGCCATTATCTCTATGGATGATTACGCCCATCTCCCAAGAAATACTTCATATAAATAGGAAAAAACCAAAACTTGGAAGTGTCAGACAAACAGCACTGGCAGAAACTGTGCATTCCTATAAATTATAGTCTGGAAAAAAAATATGCACGTTACAAACAACTGGCTTTCTTTGAAAAATAAATTATGGTTTTAGTTATAAAAAGGAAAACTAAATGTCATGTAACTGCATGACCCATGAAAATAGCTACTTCTAGCCACTTGGAGTAGGCTAAGCTCAAGATTAAATTTACTGAGCAAAATGCAAAAGAGCTTGGCTTTCACCATTTCCCCAATTTATGGAAATGTAATTGTTCATACGAAAATTTTCTGTACATCAACATTTAATCGAGTTTCTTCTCTGAAAATGTCTTACTTTGCTAAGCCTTCTCTCTCTTACTGTTTTTCTTGTTTTCTTCCCTTAAATCCCACATCATAATCCATCATTGCTTGCAGTGTTTCAACATCTGTTTCCTCTTTTTCCTCTCTGCCCTACCCACTTTATGCTTTCCTCTACTTTGTGTTCTCAGTCTCTCCTCCTTTCTGCATGATACAGAAGTTAGACAATTTCAAAAATAACTTCTATATTTGCATCTCGCAATGCTGTAATCTTTTACAGCCTCAGAAGGAGCTTAATATTGCCAGAGAGCACGACAAAAGGTAGAAGCAACATGTTTTGGTCTAGACCTTCATTTCTGTACCATCATTTCAGCTGAATAAGGAAATGCACACAAGCATTGTGGACCGTGCTTGGGATATTCAGTCATGGCACCCATTAACGAAGAGGTGCCACTATGTTTAAAGTAGTCTTCTTACTCAGGCCTTCACAGCCTGTCCCCAAAATTTCAAATCTAGCCAAAGGTTCGCTGTTCCTTCTTGGAGAACAGCTTCTGTGATTTTAACCATCAGAAGAAGATGGCATCTCAAAAAACCCCAGCAATGGGAAGTGACCCAGATGTCACAAAATTCTTTTTAGTAGGGCTTGCAAAAGTTATGCCCACCAGCAAAAGTTCTGGGACTGTTTATGCTCCAGCTCAAGAAGACAGCTTGATTTGGGATGGTTAACTCGAAACAGTACATTATGCAAAAAATCACTTCTGTAGATGGTGCTTTCCAAAAAGCACTCTGCAGTTTGCCAAGCCCTGCTGAAGATAACTGAAAACAGAGATAGGGGCGAGCAACCAAAGAAACCACAGCTCAAGCTGGCACGCTCCCATACCCCAAAGACAACAGACTGGAGAGAAAATTAAGCACAAAACCGAACCAAAACAAAAGTGTACACCGGAATCAAAGACAATCTGCACAAACTGCCAGCTCCGCCATTGGAAACAACAGAAAGTACGGATACAAGAGTACTGCTACAGAGCCAGGAACTGTGCTTGGAAAATGTGAATATTCTTGCTTCCAGAGGCAAGTAAAATTTGCGAGCAACTGACTGCTAAATGACCACTGTGAGATGACTTGATCTAGAGCCCAGCTGGTTTTCAGCATTTACTCTGAAAAGTAAAGAGGCTGTTTTTTACTTTATTATTTATATTTTGTTTTGAGGAACAGAAAGGGTTGCTCACCAAACAAGGAGACAGATAAGAACTGGCAAGTCAAAGACACTACACAAAATAGTCTTGACAGTTGCTTTAACCACATGACTGCAGAGCAGTGGTCATCATATCTTGGTGATTTTTTTCTCTCTCTGATCCCGAATTTCACCTGTACCCAGAATCCCACTGCTGCAGGACACCAGATAGGCAGGGCTGTAGTCACCTGATGCCTCAGTGCACGTCTGGACTCCAGGAGGGCAGCCAGCTGACATGCCCTTTGCTCAACATTCATGGGCCCTTGGTCATGAGAAAATAAACGAGGAGATCTCTGCGAGACGAGGAAGGAGGCAGGAAGTAAACAAACCAGCACAAAAAGGAAGAGACACCAAAATGCCAGCCAAAAGGTATGACATTCACATGCACAACAGTAACAAAAGCTCTCATGTGAAGACTCGGGGGTTTTTTTCCCCAATATCTACTGTTCTAATGAGGTGCTTCATTTTGACCCTCGAGGGCAAGAAAAAAGAGTTGAATTAATTGTTACTCACAACTCTCCCTAGGACTGCTGCAGCCAAAATCAAACAAGCACATAGCCTCTCTCTCTGGCATTACCATCAAAAAATAATTTTCAAATGTGGCTTTATCATGCACAAAGGAGCTTATTTATCAATTTATTTCCCCATATTTCTTCTCTCTTGAGGATTTCCTTTAAATATCTAAACCTGTACTTCTTTGTTTCTCAGATTTTGTGCACAGAAGCACATTTTAGGGTAATGTACTTCAGTTCTCATAAAGAATGAATTAATTTCTTAAAGATGGTGGTATATGTGAAGTAAGTACTCTACATGCCAAAGAGAGCATGTTTAACGAGCCTGTCTAAATAAAGCAAAGAACAGCAAAATCAAACACTCACAGAAGCTGCCAGTTTTACTTATGCAACTTCCCTGTCCTACTTGTTCTTACTGCACTACCATGTCAATACACAATATTTGACACCTCTGCTATTCTGGTCTTTCATATCAGTGTTCCTAAACTGCTTTGTGGTGCACTTGGTGACATGAAGAAAGACCTGGCGGGCAGCCTGCTGTATAAGGCAGGAATATCACTGCAGTATCACACAGCCTTCAGCTGATTTGTTTGTGGAGCGCAAAAGTCAATGGACCAGGAACTACAAACATGTGCATCAAGAAATTTGAGGCTTGATCTGTCAAGAATGCCAGGGTGCTGCTCTGTATTGCTAATTGTCCTCCAGTGCACAACAGAAAACTGGGTTCACACCCAGTTTACAAAAACACTTTCCCCATTCAGATGCATTAATAATACTCTCTGCTTTCAAGCTGCTTTCCGTTCCACCTACTCCTTCCTACTAGATCGTTTTCACTAAAACTGGGGCCTATTATAAAGCTGTGGGCTTCTGTGTCACTGCAGACACGCGTATTCATTTTCTACTGCCTGTCAGAAAACATTCGGCCCACAAGAGGCTTTTGTTAGAACACATTCTGGAAGTTGCAACAGTTTTATTGCTGGCTCCCATTTATGACTTAATTCATTCAAAGCCTGTACTGGAATGTCAATTAATTTGTCAATATGAATTCAAATCAACCGGTCCTTTTGAGTGCCTATCTTTTCTTTCCCATGCTTCTGTATAATACTGAGCCATTCAGACAGACTGTTGAATATTTCATTGTTAAGAAGGCCTCAAAGTCTCTATACTAAATAATGCCTCATCATTTTTCCTTTTACTTTGGCCTGTAGGAGGCAAGATGGAATGCCAGTTGCTTAACCATCCAGAAAGCAAGCAGTGAACACAATGCAACCGTGTTCGCATGAATTAGCACCAAACATAACTCTTCTTGTTCTGCCACAGCCACAGCATACTTCACTAAAGAGGTGTAAGAGAAAAAGAAGAACGAGAAGAGCTCAAGTGCTAGACCTAGGGCAAAATAAAAGCATAGAGCCAGCTGCTGATGAAGGCTTGTTATGCATTTATGTGGCTGTCACACAGGAAGGATCACTCCTGACTGACTCTCAGCAGTTCCAGCGTGTCAACAGCAGCATTAGGATAAGTGTCATCACCACCCCCTGTATTTGCCCTCTGGATTGCACACATCCCCCACAGCTTTGTGTCATCAGCACCCATGCCATTTGTTCATGCTCTTTACCCTTTCCTGTCTGGGACTCTGCTCCCCGGGATAGCCGGCACCAGGTTCCCTGAATCTCTGCAGGCAACAAATGATGAGCTCAAAAACAGTCACAGACCAACTTCCTAATCAGAACACACTTTATCTGATTTTTCTTATGATGCAGGCAGAAAAGAAGCCATAACAAGAGCAGAAGTTTATTAAGAATATTCTAAAACTGGCAATAAGAAGCTGGCTCCTGTAGGGAATTTTTTTAAAAAGTATATATTCATATTAGGTCAATAAACAACAATACAGTACCACAATGTAATCAAGTTAGTGCAATAAAGATGGTAAGACACTCAGTATAACTCACACTGTGGGGGTATTAGTTCAAAGGAAGGAGATGGAAAGTTTAAAAGAAGTGGCAGAATAAATGCATTAGAAGAGCAGAATTATAGGTTTTAAAAGACATCAGTGTAACAAGGACACAGATCCATCTGACTTGCTATGAGGCCTCGGCCAAGACAACTTCAGGGAAAAAAAAAAAATCATTCCTAAGGAAAAAGAATGTCTCCAAAAGCTGGTTACTCAACTGAGTGTAACATAAGTTCTGCAGCACAGAGGGTAAAAATTCCTGAGTTAAAAGAAGGAAGACTTCTACAGGACACGACATAGAAAATGGTCAAAATACACTTGGCAGTAGCTGGCTTTCATGACTGAACTAGGCAACCAAGGAGACACAGGACAAACAAACACTTGGAGAGGTGACAGAAGGAAAATATAGAACTACCAAATCCTTAGTGAGTGAAAATGAATTTCTCTACATGGAAAATGAATCCCACACTATAGATTAGAAAGTAAAACTCAGCATTCAACTGCCTTAGTTGCTCTATCTGTAAGTAAGCTTGGGGACAAACCTTTCTTCTCTCATATAATGTATCCAACATTTTCAAATGACACGAGGAAGGCAGCTAGCTATCACATCATCTGATAACACTACACCACAGCTTAAATGCAGGTTTTGCCCATGAAAAGGGCTTTCCTCACCCGTTCTACCTAGATGTCCACTCCTGTATCCTTGCAAAGTATGCTGTTCACAGTGTGGCAGGAAACCAACCCCCTTTTTTGTTAGGACAGTTCCAAACGGGATCAGTAGGCAGACCTGATTTATCTTGCAGACACCACAGAGGCAGCAAGGAATGTGTGTCCTGGAGGCTGACAATAATTAGACCAGATAAACTGCAACATGTAATTACAATTCTAGAAATCACAGCAATAAGGCAAGTCAGACTTTCTGCCAAAGAATAAAACTTGTCTACTCTGCTAAAAGGTAATACTCCTTTACAGAGTTTATATGTGTACAAGAGCTCAGCAAAGAAACATGCTCCATCTCTGGGGAAATTCATTTGTGCAGTCCTTACATGATGTCATGACAGCCCTATGGAACTGCAACTGCCTTTTCAGGACCTTTAGTTCATGATTGATCAAGAACTGGATTTGAAAGCAGGAAAATAAAATAAATAATTTTAAAAGACACAACTCAAAGAAACACAATGACAATATACAAGAAGACAGAAATATTTAAGGACTTCAGGTAATATTTAACTGGGACAACAAATACATGTGCACAAACATGTGGATGCACATTTACACACTGTGCTCAGAACAGCTCTCACTGTTCCAGGTTCCAAGTCAGACAGACTGAACACAAATGCTTGTTAGACAAAAGCCTGGTGTGGGAGAAACAGAAGGACCACAGTGGACATGTGCAGGCCACTACAACACTCAAAAACCACTTCATAGAATCAATCCTAAAAAAGTTACATGGATACAAGGGCAAATTTTCAGTCACACCTATTTAAACAGAGAGTGGAGATGGACCAAAGTTTAATTTTCTTTCCCTGCATTACTCCAAACATTTCATTTCTACTTTGCTGCATCTCAAAACTGAGAAAGGCTACTGTAATTAAAAATTCACCTACAGCAAAATCTCAGAGTCTCCAGTGGAGACTCTTCATGCTTCCAGTGAGCTAATGCTATCTTCCTAACCTAAGAGGTTGAGCAAGCCCTATCAGCATCTGAAAGAAAGAAAATCTGAAATGTATTTGTAAATAAGCTCTTTGGTAACTGATCCAGTCACTTGTGCAAGCAGCAATGAAGAGAAAGGGACAGAGCATGCAGAGGGAATCACCTGCTGCCTGGGATACGGTGGAGAGGAAGATGGAGTGGAAGAAGAGAGCATGATCACTTTTTTGGGGCAGGTCCGAGAACGTTCCTTATGCCTCATCTTTTTTTAAAACAGAAAAAGAAAAAAAAAATCATAATAATGGCAGAAAAGAGGTAACATTACCAGTGGTTTGGTGAGACAGGCCAGGATGCATGAACTGAGACCATGATCCTAAGCTCACAGCTCTCTCAAATTAACTAAAGCCACAGTGTATCTGAAGCTGAGAGACCCAAGGTTTTATCCAGAGCCACACAATCCCATTTGACAGGCAGTGAACACAGACTTGAATCAATCAGCAATTACACCAACAGCTCCTGAGTCAAGGTCTTACAATCAGTTAAAGGCAAAACTTGGAACTCTCCATAGCACAACTGGACTGCTCTCTTTGCTTCATGAAAAATTACTTATTGCTGTGCCTTGCAATGTGCAAAAATATCCATCCTGTTGACCTAATTACTCTTGCTTGCAGCTCATTAGTAATACAATTCACAGTGTTCTGCTCCCAGCTTCAGAGCCTTCCTCTTTAACTTACAGACACTGCACCATCTCAGGCAAGCTAAAATGCACTATATTCTACCAGAAAAGAAATCCAGCTGGCTTACAGATAAAATGTAGCTGTATTTAATAGTCTGTGTATTACGCAGTGCACATACATGTCCTCAATTTAACACACCAGAAAACATGCCCTTTAGTGCTGTACCCCCTTATAATGTACAGTCTTTTCTCCACCATTTCTTGTTTATTAATGTGTCTTCTGCCTGATTTTTCCTTTCCTTTTGAGTTCTCACCAGAGCGTATCTGGAAATGGTTGCACTGGGAGAAAACAAAATGCTGTGTGCCCAAAGCCACTCCAAAAAACTGCACGTGGCATAGAGATATTACAGATGTTTGTTACTGCCCTTGTAGATGAGCTGGCACTAACATCTGTTTGGGTGCTCTCTTCCTTTTCAACAAAACAATTAAATAAATAATACACTCCTCTATCTCAAGCAG
The DNA here is from genome assembly GCA_013399875.1 of Gymnorhina tibicen. Taxonomy (NCBI): domain Eukaryota; kingdom Metazoa; phylum Chordata; class Aves; order Passeriformes; family Artamidae; genus Gymnorhina; species Gymnorhina tibicen. The sequence goes on along the minus strand of VXAZ01005694.1, from coordinate 1,359,170 downwards.
ATGCTACAAGCAGCTTAAACTAAAGCATATGACTTTGCACTGCAGTGGATGAGGAACATTTATGTGCTGTTTCAAAGGCTTAGCTATGAAGTCTCTAATTTCTAACTGAAAGCGTGGCAACATTCTCAACCATGGAGCTGCTCATGGATTTTCATCTGTCCAGGCCAAGTTTGCATTTCAAATGTCAAAATTTTCACAAACTTGCTTATTTTTCCAAGGCAGATCTCAGAATGTAACATTGTATGGATGCATGTGTTCAGTCAGTCCTCTAGTAGAATGTATTTCTGAGCATGCAAAGAAAAGGATGACTATAGGAAAGCAGAAAATAATCAACAGATTTAAATAAAAAATTTAAGGTAAAAAAGCAGTATTTGCAGAAATCACCGGTGTTGTAAGTTCTCTCCTGTTGAGGTTTCAGCTCTTGTTGTCTGTGGTCATCTCAGTCACTGCTCATCTTCAAAAACACAATTCCAACCAAGTTACTGCAAAATTTGTACTACTGTCCTTTATGGAACTTAGGGATATGATCTCAAAAGAATAAGCAGCAGATCTCCAGAGGCAGAAAAGACGTGCACCAAAAGCCACGGGATCTCCATCTTACAACTACCTTTGTACACATCAAACACGATTTAAGCTTATGTATTACACACAAAAGCTGTTGCTGACAGGAGACCTCTGGAACTATAGCAGAAGACTATAAGCTGAGAGTCTGGAAATCCAGGGCAAAATTCAGTTTAAAAGGCTTGTCTCTCATACCATGCCCACTCAGATCCTCTTCTGGATAGACCATATGGCTTTCAATGGCTTCATGACCCCAGACGAGATGCTCTTTCCCAAAAGCAGCCAAAATGGCTCAGAAAGCAATAGAGCACATGATGTAAGATGTTCTTATACAAGCAGGCATTCGTTTGAGGAGACTAACCACCACATCATCCACACAATCCAGCCTTCTTAGCTGATATTACTGTTTCCACTGTGCACATTCACTTCACAATATCTTCGTGCATTAGTAGATGCTGCTGTGGTGCACGTAAGAACACAAAACCAATTTTGGCAACACAGGCCAACATCCTCAAAGTGTAACTCAATAAATCAAACTTTATAATCCAATTCACAAGGGATGCAAGGCCATACAGAATGCTGTGAGAAGCAGACTGGGGAGGTTTTTAACTGCCTTGAAAAGGCAATACCTTCCAAAGAGCAAGAAAGACAGCATTAAAGGTCTTGTGATGAAAGTAAAAACTGCTTCAGAACAGATTCCACCCAGATTTCACTCATTCTAGAATTCTGTCTTAGCAAGCCACCCCTACCCCACCTATACCACACACAGAGGTATCCTGCCTTAGAAGCTCACTGCTCACCTCATACCTCTTAACTAAGTCAGTGGTGAGATTCCAGATTTAAACTGACAAGCAAGAACAGCTAAGGGATTCCATCTGACAGACACTAGCAGGCAATATGCAAATTTCCCATCAAAACTGTGGGTCCAACCCAGACCATTTCCTTTGCAACTCTCTCCCTTGCAAACACTCTTACACTTTTTCAGTAAACTTTCCTCTTCCATGCAGTTTCCAAAAGACAGGAAGAACCAAACCTGTCAATAACTGCCCTTCTCCAAAGAGAGGATCTCAACTTCATTTTGCCAGCTAGTAAGAACATTAGGCAACCTGTGGTTTCTCTCAGTAACACATCACCCCTCTGCCCCCTCAGGAGCTGCTTTGCTCCTCTTCAAAGCACTCTCCACTAGAAGGTATTTGCTGTGTGATATATTCAGTCAGTAGCAGAAGTTTCTGCTCATCAACTTCAACACCTGTGCCAAAAGCGAAACCTTTCCAAAAGCTTCATGGACAGCTCTTCCTAGCAAACATATATCCTCCTTAAAGAACCTGTCTGAAGCAATACTAACCCTTTACAGCATGTGCAGCGACAGGTCCTGGCACTCAGCAGCACCTCCCTGTCGGCAGTCTGCCACCCAGGGATGAGCGGCAAAGCCAGCGTGCCCAAAGTCACCACAGAAGGCCAGTCCCGTACCACCAGAAGGTGCAGTCTCACAGCTTTCAGGTTCTGCCTGCCTAAGCAACCAGAAATCTCAGCAGCCAGCCAAGGTACTGCTTCAGCAACACCTTCCTGCAGGAGGGGTTTCTGTCCAGGCTTGACAAAGCTGGCTGCTTGGCTCAGCGCTCTCAGCTGGCCTCTGCTCAGTCAGGAACAAACGGCTCTGTGCGCGTCCACGGCTTCTCAATGAAGGCAACCCAGGTACTTCCCTTCCCCAGGCAAACTGTAAGGAACCTCTGGAACAGGGACCCTTATCAGCTGGGGTTTTGAGCCTACTGTATCCTGCAGATTTTGCATCCTTGAGACCCAGTTTTGTACTTCTTCATTACAAAAGCACTGCAAATCCTGCAAGGAATCTGGACCCAGGAATCAATTACCTTCTGTTGACGCAGTAAAGCCAATCAAGGAAAGATCATCTCCATAAGTAATCTTGAGAGGGAAATCAACCACACAAGGCAATCACTGCCAGTGTTGAACAAAATAATTGAAATCCTCTGGAAGTAAAACTGTTATAGAAAGATTTTTCAAAGATATGCCCTAAATTGCTTCCTATACAAAGATGCTATTGAAGTCGAGGGAGAGCAGAAGGATTTTTTCTTCCTTTTTAAGAATTTCTTTCAAGTTCTGTAGTGCAGGTATAAACAAGAACAAACAAAACCAACAAACTGCTCTCTGGTGAGGAGAAAAATCCTCTTAATAAAAGCAGGAAATAAAAATTTGTCCTTTTTTTTCTATCAATGACAAAAGGATGACAATAAGAACTTTTGTGTTTCATTATAAAGGCTTAATTACAAAGCCGTCATGAAATATCACTAACAGGTTCAAATATAAATCTCAAGGGTGCAGGAATGTGGTATTTTCCAAGTTCTAAAACATAAAACTTCATTTGTGAGAACAGAGAGACAGTCAGGGCAATCCAGTTTTCCTTTTTCTAGGAGGTAATATAAGCAGTGCTCATCAACTCACTTAATATTGTACAGCTTTTTGCATCAGGTTTTTTTTCCCCCCCCTTGCTAAATATTCTTAAGAAATAAAATTTGCCTTAATCATGAATGATGTAAATCCATCTCAAAGGGCTCATCAGCCTATAAAGAAGATTTTGATGAGACAAAAGGCAGAAGATCAAACACTGAGTCAGGAAACCAAAGCATCCTGACAGTCCTACTGACAATAACTCCCCTGGGCTTAGGTCTTCTTCCTTGAAGAGAAATCTTGTAGATCATGGCACCAGCCATGACATGCAGCACTGATTGTGCTGAATGCCTCAGACATGAAGATCACCATGAATCCATATTCATCAAGAACAGTGAATTTCCAAACCAGTGTCATCTTCTTCCTCTTGACTCCGAAGTATGCTCTGATTATGCTCCACAGCCAGAAAGAAGTAGACGTTTCTCCAAATTATGGCTGTCAGCAAAATACCTCTGAGCACTCTCAGAAACATGAGGAGGCCATTTGCACAGGGAAACAGTGGAAGCAGAGGAAGCCAGGGAGGTAAGTATCCCAAAATGCCTGAAAAGATCGTCTGTCAGAAGACTTAGCTTTGGAAAGTGCATGGCTGAAAGAAAAACAGCAGCAATGACAATGGGCCAAAACATAGGAGAGAAAATAAAATTTGATACCTGCTGATTTTTCTGCTCTTGGTCCCTATTCTGAACCCCTCTGTGGAAGAAAACCTAAAATTTACTGAATTCACAGTAACAGGAATCTGCAATGCAACAAGTGTGAGAAGTTGGCAAGGAAAGCTGCATGTGTCATTAAAGAAAGGGAATCCACAGTAAAGTCTCCTGCAACTACAGAACACCTAAGATTTCACATAGGAATCGCAAAATTGATAACCAATTTTACTAATTATACCAAGGAAGAGCTTTAATATCATAGATGGTATGACATCTTTTACCTCATGAGTTTCCATAATTGTTTACATGTTTCCTTTATTTCTTTCTAACGGAAGAATCTGGAAATTCTATAGCAAAAATTTCTGCTGCAACGTCCATGAAAATCTTGGTAACTTGAAACTAGCATGAGAGGGCAGGGAAAATCCGATGAAATATTTTTGAAACGTTAAACCATGCATCATTACCAAAGGCAGATGTTGACTTCATTAACTGAAAGTTATTTAAATAATGGACTCGGACGAGGTGCTGGAAAAGGACTGGCTTCAAAACACAACAGTGAGAGCTGGTGTTGGGTGCAGGCAATGCAATGCAGTCAGAATGAGTTTCTTTACCTGTTTCCACTGGGGTATGGGAGCAAGCCGGCCCTGCTCTCGTCTGCTGGATGGCTGGCTGTGAACACGTTCTTGATAAGGCAGGACAGGTTGCTGCATGCAGGTTGGAGGGAAAGTGGGACCAAGGAGGAAAGATAAAATAGTGAAAGAAACTCAAAGAAAGCCATAGGAATGGAATACAGAATAAGACAGACAAACATTTAAGAAAAAAAAAAAACAGGGTAGGGGGTAATTCAGTTAGCAAGTAAAATATAAAAAGGAAAAAAACATCCAAAAAATGGGAAACTTCACATATTTTTGGACCATTCCTTTAATTTCATTGTTTCTTCAAATCATTGGCAGAGTATTCCAGCCAATGTGTAGCAGCTGAAGAAACATTTGATTGGTAAAAGGTGGGACAGACATCACAGTTCCGATCACGTCACACTGCTAACGCTGATGGGTAGTGCAGCATAAACTTGACTTGGCTTTCAAGCAGCCAGGGCAGGGCCCACTCAGGATGTGGCCGTGGCAGCTCAGAGCTTGGCACGAGCTGTGGAGATGGACTTAGGCAGCAGAGCAAGGACTCTGGCGCTTAAACCACACTGAGCCTCATCCTGCTGACACTGCACTGCCAGCAGCAGCTTGAAATGACTCAATCTAACTTCAAAGACATCTACCCTGCAGTTGCAGCAGCTCAGATACCATCCTGGATAACAAACGAGCCTCACTTGGAATGACACAAACATCCTGACTGCCAAGAAACTCCCAGGCATTTATCTGCTGCACATAACACACACGTACAAAGCTTAATCACTGTTCACAAGAACAAACAGATGGAACCTGATATGAAAATGCTCAAATCAGAAATTAAATGATTGTTCTTAAACAGTACAGGCAGAACGTTCCTGGAAAGCTTTTAAAGAGCAATAGTAGTTATAAAAGAAACTAAATTGCTGGTAATATGTTTGTGAAAGATTACATAATAAGGGCAATAACAGAGAAACAGACTTTTTTTAGGAAGTTCTTCTCCACCCCGTACTTGTAAATTTTAAGTTTTGTGTCAACTTCACTCTTCTTTAGGAGAGCCTTTGAAGTAGAAAAGCAACACTAGCATCCAGTCTTGAGGAATGCATGCTTTTATTCGTGGTTTTCCTCTACAATTCCAAAACAAAGGCGTTTATTATCCATCTCCTACCTGTCTTCGTAAGTTTGAGGAGGGCACTGGTGCATTCTCTTCAAACTTGGCCAGTAGCTGGGTTGCCATGGACTTGACTTTGTTCTGATTCCCAATGGCAGCATCAATTCTCCTCTCTGTCAGGGCACTCACCAGTGTGGGCCTTTCTTCTCTGTAGCTTCGTGGGAGGTCCTCCTAACAATCAGTGACATCAAAAGTCAACAAGATACAACCAGATCACCTTTTCCTTTCTACCCCTTTGCTATGAAAGTTTCTTACACTACAGATAACAAATCTCTTAGCCTCACTTGAAAGCTCAGATTTTAATTTCTTTTGGCAAGTCATCAAATGTTCTGTCAAACTTTACTCATCTTTTCAACCTCATTTGATACACTTCCCTACCAAAAAGACCTCAGCTGAAACACCCCTGTGAAGCCCTTGACACAAACCAAAGGCCCATCTGCAAATAGCAAACTCAAAGTGCTGAATTTTAATTCACCTGTACCCATCTGGCTACAAACACTGAATTTGAAAGGCTGCCTTACGGGGCATACTGGAAATGTGTGCTTTTTGCACAAACCAAGGCCAAAGTTTAAACACTTCTGACAATACTGCATGAATTCACTAAAAAGTTTTGAGTGTTGATGTCCTCATCAAACCATAGTAATTTGCAGTAAAAACAGAACATCAGGGAACTGCAACATTTCATTTGTTACGTATTATTCTTTCATAGGCATCAGTAAAATATTTGCACTAAAGATACCATGGAAGTGTAACCTCTGAAGAAGAATTAAATTTTACCTAAAAAATCTTACATAAATCCTGCCTGGATATAAAAAAATGAAAGCACTGAAGTGAGAACAAGGTACCTACCATTCATTTTGCTCCCTGACACCTCTCACTGTAATACTTACATCCTCAGATTGGCTGGTTTTTCTCCTCTTTCCTGCACCATCCAGTTCCTTTTCTTTTTTGTCCTGAAAACAGGAGGAGTAGGGGAAAGAAAACAAAAATAGCTCTCATACCTTTCTGGGCTGAGATAACTGTCATCAGTGCACTTAATCAGTTTAGTTGCAAAGCTTGTTTAATTCTCTGTGCTCGTTCTCCATTTGTTTAGAAAAGGGTTTTTTTTCCTAGATACTCCTTAGGGGATTCCTACCTTCAATTGGGCAATTCTTCAACACTTTCAAATCATTGAAAACTGAGCAAGTAGCTATGTTCCAAGAGGAAATATATGCCCAACTATTAGCACAAGGCTAAGACTTTAAGACTGAAATACACTGCTGAGAGTACACGCTCCAGATGCAATTTTGCAGTTATAAATGTCGTGTATCGTGCCACACCACGAGCTGGTGAACACACCATCCTTGCAAACACACACACTAACACCTGCATTTCTAGCACCACTGCTGGGACAGCAGCCTGCCAGACACCAGTGCTCCCAGGACTGGGCCTGGTTACCTTGGGAGTGCGCTTCCGAGAGATGCTTTGTCCCAGTTTACTGAGGAAGGAGATGGGAGACTTGGTACTGGCAATCAGGGCAGCCTTCTCTTCTGCATTCAGCTCCAGGCTGTCTGTTAGTGAAAACATGCAGAACAAGGGAATCCCATGAAGTTTTACTTCTGTGGTGCTGTTATTAAATACACAACTGAAGGACTCACTGACTTTTTTTTGACATAGCAGTGTTTTTCTTAAATTCTCTATACAAAATGACTGATGTCCAGGATTAATACCTTTCCCAGCTATTCTTCTTTTTCATTTTGCCCAAAGCAGTTCTTTCAGGGTTTATAACCTCCCATAATAGATACTGTATTACTTTTATATTTAAAGAACATGATTTAAAGAACATGATCCTCAGTATTCTTAAAAAGAGTCCAGAGTTTTAGAAATAATGCCTGATACGTGCTATATTTTTTAAAGGCTATTAAACCCAAATTTTTCCCCTCACCAGAGAGATACATGTGAATTAAGATCATCAGTAATAAAGAGCTGTAACAACATTATCAATATTTAAAGGCTGGCCACATTGATTTGGGTTAGGTAATTACATCTTTCAGTTCTAATCAAAGATGTTTTGTTCCTCATTGGCCTGAAGTTACTCTCACCATTCACAGATGGTAAATACATATAAAACTCAGCTGGTGTTTTGAAATTATCTATTCAACAACTACCAGCAAGGCACCTAACATTAGCTAAGACAAACAAACCCCTAACAATACTAAGAAAGCAGAAAACTTACCTACTAGTGCTGAAGTGAGTTTAGAGCTTTTGAGGACATTATTGTATATTTACTCTTTATTTTGCTGCTGCTAACATGGTCTTGATCAGCACCAGTAACAAGTGAACTTTTTGTAATGTAAAGCTACAGTGAGTGCTCACACAGAAGCAGCATGAAGGTAACTGAAGCACACACATTCACCCTGGAGCAGCCTTCAAATCTGACAGAAGTGCCCCAAAGTGCTTACCACTAGAGGGGATGGTGTCTTTGAACATCTCATAGAACTGTGTGAGGTACATCACCATCGACAGCTTATCTGGCTCTCCAACAGATGCCATTTCCTTCCCAGTCATAATGGGAGATATTCCGAACTCCTTCTCGGCGATGTCAAAGGCCAGTTGGTTGTTCCTCTCCACGTTGTGCTCATCCAAAGAATCAAAGTCTCTGCAAAGGGCACAAAGAGGCCTTGCACTCAATCAAGTAGAAACCAGTCTTCTGAAAGAACTCAGGTATCCATCTCTCCTTTTTTTCCACTCGAAATTTTAAATTTATTTGCCACCAACGTGGCAAAGTTGATGCTACTTAATTACGCTGAACTTTGGCTCAAACTTACTCTTTTTAAATTTGTTTGCTCCTCCTAAAAATCTAGATTTCGATTCTTAAAAAGTATTATCCTCTGAAATACATTTTCACTTCCTCTTTTGCTGGAAGACTCTACTGTTTTCCCCTGCATTAAATCTTCTGTGTGCTTGGAACTAAATCAAATCTTGGCTTTTTGTCCCCTTTTTTCTTGACTGATCCATATTTTTGTCCTGCTGGCTTTTCCCAAAACTTGTATAACTTTATAAAAAGCTATAGCTCGTAGAGAGTTACATTTTAAAAGCTGCTTGAACTCTCCACAAGGTATAGAGCTATTAAACAGTGCAGCTCAAGTTAACTTCAGTACAACAATACAGAAGTAATTCAGTGCATATGGACTGGAATAACTCCACAATTTTTCAGTGTGTTTTTACAGAGGATTATGTCTTCAAGTACAACTCTAGAATTTACTTTTTCTCAAGTCCCGCTGGGAAGCTGGAGACATTTCAGATTGAAGTACCAGAGTCTTTGCTGCTGCCACTTCTTCCAGCCAGTGTTTTCCCATTCTGGAATCTGGGCACTGTTTCACCCAGTATATCACTGAAGAGGACACCTCTGCCATTCATCCACCCAACAAGTCAGTGTGCAAACAGTAACAACATCTCTATTTAGGCTGTGGGTCACTACCTCTAAAAAGAGCAGCCTGAAAGTCTTTAGAAAGAGCTGCTTTGTTAAACAGGAAATTTGTAAAGGCCCACGCAGACACTCGTTCACAAGAGATTTAACTGAAGCTATGAACGGTTCCTTACTCACTGCACACATAAAATCTGTCAGTCAATAATGCTTTCCAGTCAGTACCAATTTGAAGCTTAATTCTGCCAAATCATCCAGAAGGGAAAACGACAACACATTTATTTTCAAATTCATCAAGCTATCCTGACCTTCCCCTCTGCTAGTGAATCACTGGACGTTGGTTTCTATCAAGTTAAATCGAATTCATTTCAATCCATTTCTTCATAAGTCACAAACGCATTGCCTCAAACCCCACATTATTATCTCCAAATACCACTAATTTCCTGCCCTTCCCAGTTATTTGAAGCAGCCAGTCACTCACATTAAGTCTGGACGGTATCTGTGGATAATGGCACACAAAGCTAAGCCACTTTTCCAGGACATTGTGAGATCTGTCACGTTAACACCAGCATATCCATCAGTCTGCCTCTGGCACCAACTGAGCAATTTACTAGAGCGAGCTACAGACTCTGTAAGAAAAAGTAGCACATTTTAAAATAGAAATGCACAACAGCTCAAAATTCTCTAAATACAACACAAACCCCATGAATCAATAAGCAAAACCTTAATGTAAAAAACAAGCTCCTTCTACAATGGGTAATGGACGACATGATTCTTATTTTCTTTTAAAAATACTATCATATCTATTTTAAATCCAAGAAATTATTTTTAATTGGCTGAAAAGTAATTATCTAAGTTGTAACTTGCCAGACTTTTCACCCTAGCCATTGTAAAAGAGCCCCAGGAAATACAAAACAGTTGCAGAGGCTTGTTGAATATGATCAAAAGGACATACAGTAGCAATGCTCTCTAAAGCCCAGATACACCGTTTCTAGAGGAAGAACTACAAATGTACTTCTGTAACTTCTTCTTTTCCCTTGAAAACTTTCCTTTAAAAGCACTGACCCGTTCTGGCCTTGTCTTACCAGAAGATCTGATGAGATTACAGCCTAAAGGGACGTGGCTGCAGGGCAAAGAGCAGAGACTACACAGCTCTTCAGCAGTGAAAGGGAGGCTTAGCAGCAAAGAGCCACCCTGAGAATCCCAAAACACTGTCTCGGCATCCAAGACAAGGCGTGCCAAAGGGAAAGCCTGACATACCCCCTCAGGGCAGAGACAAGTAGACAGATACTGAAATGCTTATCACAAGGCATCTAGCTCTCAGAACAATGCAAGCAAAGTGAGGTTTCATTTGGTTGGGAGACGAGATTAAGAAAAGGAAAGCAGGAACATGCAAGACTGCACAAGCAATACCTTCTGTAATGTTTGTAGGGATTCTGAGCCTACTGTTGGAGTAAACTCAGTCCAGGCTCCTGCACTTTAAGCAAGGACACTTACAGATAAAGGAGGTGAGAAGAACTGCCTGTACAAGTAAATATGCTTAGAAAGCTAACAGCATTATAAGGCAAGGGAAATTAGGAAAACAGAAATAAATTCCCATGCTAATGGAAACTTGAAAAATTGTAAGCTCAGGCTGTTGACAAAACAATTACTGGATACATTTTCTAAATGCAGAGACTGGTTAAATAATACCCTACAGCCCTGCTGTTCTCTAGTTCCTGCACTGCTCCAGCTCCAGAATACCAAAAGGAACAGGGCAGCAGCCAGGCCTACCATTTCGAGTCAGCTTTGGTGTCCTGGAGTTCACAAAGTTCTCAATCTCCAGGTGAATGTCTCTCAGGTCTCCTGTGTTATACAAGTGGCGTACCTAAAATGACACACAAAAACATTTAAGATGGTCAACACGCCATGCAGCCCTGATACACACAGAAATAACCAGAGGACAATAAGGAGACGTCCCAAGGCACAACAAGGAGGACAAGTACATGGAGCTAGCAGAAATCCTACCCCAAGAACCTCACAACATCAAGGATCAGCTCGTCAGTGCTGAACAGTCCAGCTGACCGCCGCTGCTCAGTGGATACCAAATTGCAATGACAGACTGCTAGACTGGATTATTACAAAGAAACTGCACGTGCACGCACACAAACACAAATTTATAGGTTTCCTGTATCATTATATCACGGTTGAAATTAACAAAACCAAAAATTCCTAAAAAGGAATTCGTTCAAGTACAAAAGTCTACTCTTGACTGATGTATCTGCCTTTCACTGCTTCCATGCTAGACAAACATCACTCTCTGCTCCCAAAACATGGGCACGGCTCCACCTGAGGAAAGACCCTGCGGATTACAAGCACTGAGAAGCACCTTCTGCGCCTTACCTGCTGTGGCCGCAAGAAGTTGACGTTGATATTGGGGTATCGGGTGGCAGGATCGATGCTGTAATGGCTGAAGTTTTTACTCACGTTCTCTGGGGTGGTCTGAGGCAGTAGCCTGTAAATGCTTTCCCTTGGGAAAATAACATAAAAAAAAAGTTTGGGGTTTTGTTTTGGTTCGTCTGTTTAGTTTAGGCTTTGTGGTGGTTTGGGGTTTTTGGTTTGTTTTGGCTGGTTTGAGGTTTTGTTCTGTTTTGTTTTTTTTTTAAAGAGATGCATCACTACTACTATGGCTAAGTAAACTCTGGAGAGATAAACATTCAAATCAGAAATCTAACCACTTCAGAGACTGCATAGCTAAGAGTCNCTGTTTTGTTTTTTTTTTAAAGAGATGCATCACTACTACTATGGCTAAGTAAACTCTGGAGAGATAAACATTCAAATCAGAAATCTAACCACTTCAGAGACTGCATAGCTAGGAGTCAGCATAAGCATATTAAAATCTGCACTTTAATACAACTTCAGAAATCCAAAGCAGGGAAAAGGACAATACACCAAGCGTAACTGAAAGGGCTGCCCAGCACAATAAAGACCCTGAGACACAGGAGGGGCTCAGGAAGAGGGGCCTGCAGGGGGACTGGAGCATTTGCCCTGTGAGGAGAGGCCAAGAGAACTGAGTTTGTTCAGTGTGGGGAAGAGAAAGCTCAGGGAAGATCTTACTGCTGTCTGAAGTGGCAAATGGAAAGGTGATGGAAGTCTGGCTTCAACAGCAACATTACTTTCCTCACTGTTTTTTCAAATTCAAACAAATGGAATTCTAAGTATGAATTGTGTCATTGTGCAATTTTACGAGTTAAACTATGGTTCCTGATGGTCAGAAGCTGCAGTAGCTGAAGTTTAAAATAGGCTCTACTAACTGCTGCTTTTACTTACTCCATCCTCCAACTACCCGAGTTCTGATCTCCAAGAGGGCACCTTGAGTCACCAAAACAACACTCAGGGAAAATCTGATAAAAACATCAAGAACTCAGTACTTCAAAAGAAACAAGATGCTGTTTGGTTTATATGAAACAAAGTGACCAAGGACAACATGAAAAAAAGCAGGTCACAGCTTCCTTAAAAGGAAATAATAGAAAGTATCCACAAGATAATAGGAGATGGTGAGAACTTTTGTATCTGGTACTTTAAAGGCACCTACATCTTCATCTGGTTTGCTATTGCAGGGATGGTGACAGGAACTTGGGCTCACTTTCTCCATGCAATGTCAATGAGCACCTAAAGAAAAGATTCCTCATCCAATCTTTTAAAACTAGGACCAAGAAGAGCAACATTTCTTACTCTTCCATATACTTCAGTTTATCGACTCCTTTGAAATTTTTTTTCTTCAACTGAATTATACCCTCAAGCATTCTCTAAAAACAGTGAGAGGCTGTATCTCCCATTCTGTCTACGTATTTGCACTAAAAGAAACTGGAATGAATGATGAGATGTTGGAGGATTGGATTAGAACTGTAAATATGTTCACTTTCTCCATTACCTCTCCGCAAGAACTTCCAAAGGACTGGCTCCGAGTGACCAACTTCGTACCATCCAAGCAGAGTCCATTGCAGCCAAAAATCCCCTGGCTATTCCAGTTCCCATTGGCCAAAACGGCTGACATTTTAGGTTACCAAAAAAAAAAAAAGCAGAGAAAGGAAAAGCATCACTTAGGGAAAATTTTAAAGAAGTATCAAGTACATATTCAGGCACTAATCTGCTAGGAAATTATAACTCAGTAATTAGCTTCAAACTCCACTCCCACTGGGTCAGAGGAAAGCAGATGTATGGTGAACAGCTCATGAGCTCTCCCAAAGCCAATGTCCCTCTATTTCCAACAACAATTCATACCCTGAGTGCGTTAACAGCTTCTCTTCAAGACTGTACTTTTTAACCAACTATAAAATGCTGATTATTAGCAGGCCTACAGTAGGTTCTGTAGAGAGTCAACTCATCCCAACAAGAAGCAGATGTAACAGACAGAACTTCAGAAAAAGCTCTGCACACATTTTCTGAAGCGAGATCATCACCATGCCAAACATTCTGTTTTTCCCAACACTCCCACCCTTCCTCCGAACCTCCCACTTCACTCTATAACAAACAGCAGCGCTTATTTCAGAGGCGGGTGCAGAGGTTTGTGCTTCCGTTCAGAGCTCACACACAAGAAGCTGAACACCAACCTCCAGGAGGCTGTCCCCGACCAGCGCCACGAGGAGCTGGTGGCCGTTCTGCTCGCGCACCAGCGCCGCGTTCTCGGACGCGTACATGCACGTGAAGTCGAACATGGCCACGTCGGGCTGCCCGTAGTGGTTGATGGCGAAGTCCAGCGACGGCAGCTGCTGGTTCGTGGAGAAATCCGCTGCTTCCCTGGCGTAGTTCAGCAAAGCCTCCTGGTCCACGTTCTCCCGTGAGAGCAAGACCTCTGTGTCGGCGTGGTCCTGCCAAAACCGGCCGAGTAGAAGTGCCACGGTCAGATCCACAAGTTTATTTTAAGATTGGTATATACGGTCGTTGGCATTAAAATTCTGACAAATCCACTCATACGAGTTTGCCTTCTAATTTCTTTCGTTTCTATCTGTGTTAATGCTTCCAGGAGAAAATCTATAAATCTCCTATTGCAAACAGTAGTCAGTCCTGCTTGCATTTCTGCCTGTGAAAGGGCTAAGAAACTTTTGAGCATTTTTCATTCCCATAAAATGAGGGAAGCTCAACTAAGCTACCAAATGTTCTTTCAGCATATTTTATCTTAGCATGAACAAAACTCCCAAATCTACAAAAATGGCCTTTTGGGATACAAATTTGAAAAGGACAGGTTTTGTGACACTCTTCTGATGGTTTAAAATACATCAGAAGGTCATTAACTGCCTTTTAGAACACAATTACATTAATGTTGTAAAAAAAAAAAAAAAACCTGTATAAAAACATTATGTGATGGAGGAAAAGCATGTTTTCCTACTTTCACCCTGCCCAAAGTAAATTGTCACCACAATTTTAGCTTACGGAGACTACAGGAGAAGTTAATACCCACATGCCGTATCACTCCTTTATCCAGCAAGCTCTGCTTTTTGGCAGTCATGACAAAGTAGTGTGTATCATCTTTGTAGTAGACAATGTTCTCCAAGTCAATGCCTTGTGACAGAACAAAAGACACGGTAGTGAAGGAACAAGTTAGGAGTTATGAGCAACAAAGGTTCTATCAGAAGAAAGTAAATTGAAACTGCATGGTTAGAAAAAGTCGGAGAGAGAATGCCAAGCAACTTTCTCCCATGCTCTGAGTGACTTTAAAATCTGAACTGTCAACAACACCACAGACAGCACATTTCACATGCATAAAGCTACCTCTTTTAAAAACTTTTTATTATTACTCTAAGGTTTGCATTCAGATGTGGAGTGCAAAAAGCTGAATTCTGGATTCATGACCTCTTCCCATTTAGGGCTCTGATTTCCTAAAAACCGTAAGTAAGTTCTCCACTTCTGAACCCAAATGACACACATCTGCTTTGTACAGCAGAACAGCTGCAAAAACAGGGAAGTCAGATTTCAGAGACAGCAAGGACTGACTGCCTTGCACAAGATGTTCCTTTCTGATTAAACATACAAATCTGAGCTGCAAAGTTGTAATAATAAAGACAAACTGTTTGCACCGGAAATCTGTCAAGTGCTGGCAAACCTGTGGCATCTCGGAGATCCTGGAAGAACTTCTGATTGAAGATGAAGGCCACACCGCTGATCTCTTCTACTTTGGCTTCAGCTGTGGTGTTGCGATTGATGAAGTTCGCCGTGATAGCAATCGCGAGTTTACCACGGAATTCTTTTCGGCGAAACCCTACAGGAGGGAGAAAGCAGCAACGCTGGACACCAGACACACCTTCAGAGAAGGCCCGGTGTGCCACTGACAGGTGCACTCACAAAATAAACAGAGAGAAGGGATGGGATGAATTACAAACTCCTCCGCAGAGGGAAGAACAATTGCTTCATTGGAAAAATTAGTGTTGTTTAGGGAAAAAGCTCCCCACCACCCCCTCTCTCATCTCTGTTCCCAAAGCTGCAATTTCCATTAAAAAAAATATTAATATGGGATTCTTTGCTACACAGAATAATATTCAACACCTCAGTTCCTACACCCGAAGGTAGGAGTGATAACACCACTCAACCAAAGAAAACACATAGGAAAAATTATCCAGATCAAAAACCCTCACGCCTTTGCTAGTTTAGAGGAAGAAAACAAAGACCACCCACGGCTTTGCTACAAACGGATTTTCACATGGACTTTTAATCCCCCTTTCACTTGTCAAGTGTCTTTCCAGATGTTGATTGGCGTGTTGAAGGCCATTTTTGTTCTAACAAATTTAAAGGTAAGTTCTATTTGGAGGTGAATTATGGACACACCATTACCTTCTAAGGTGTTTCTCCTGCCATCCCCTCCAATGATTACTTCAAACTCATACTCAGACACTGGATGGGTTTTGGGGTGGACCAACGCACGCCAACCTATTCCTGTAGATAAACTCCAAGTTAATGACAACATAAATGGCAATAATAAGAGAAAAACATAGATGAAACCACTTCTTACTATCAAGAAACCCTTCATCACATGATCAGTCAAGAAACCCTGCAGGACAGCTACACTGATGACAGGGCTATTCCTGAACTGTGCAGCCATTCCCATGTGAATCAGAGGTAGACACAGCTCTGCTAAAACTCCCCTGTTTCCTTGAAGGGCCACTACAAACTTCTCTACTACCTATACCATTAATAAAAGGCCAAAAAACAAGTAAGCCACGTCTCCTGTGGTGATTAGAGAACAGGTTTCACAGCGATACTAAAAGCATAACAAGGATCACTCACCAATACAAATACCCTCAGTGAATGCAAAGAAAGGAGTTGTTTCAAAATGTTATCAAAATGTTATGTAATAGGCTTAAGTATTTCAGAAGCAATTACAATTTACCATGTCTTGGTCTATTTCTGTGTAGTCCTTCTGGTGACTTTGTTTCATAGAGTAACTAATTTGGATTTGTCACTAGAAAAAACAAATCCTACTAAAAACCCAAGCAAAAATGGATTAATAACTATTCTTATTAGTGGAGCACAAGGAAAGGACTTAAGCACAGTTAAGGAGTAGGAGCTGTGTATCCTACCACAACTTCCCCCTTCTCTATACCCATTTCAGTGCTACTTGCTTTCATTCTCCTGGTCCTCCGGAGGGTAGACGAGTCCCCGAAACTCCACATTGACGTGGATCTCGATTCCCAAGATCAAGGCAACCTTCAAAAGGATGAGCTGGAGCTGACGGATACCTGCAAGAAAGGCAGATGATAAAGCAATAGAAGGAAAAGAAAAGACCACAAGTGCCCACGTGTGTCTGTGTGACATTACTGATACACGGAAATAAAGGCCAGCTGACACTTTCTTTTTCCTCACGGCGTTCCCAGCACTTCATCCAGGCACCAGTGGTGTGCAATATCACAGCATGCCAAGAAAATTCTACACAGCTGGAAACCCGACCCTTTTCAGAGAATAAAGAGTCATTTTTGGATGTTTCAGTCCCCTAGTCAGCAACAAGGAAAACAATCGGAACACAAACTGCAGGAGAGGGAGGGAAGACAGTACAAGCAGAACTGCACTTGTCACAGGTGGCAAAGAGCCACTGGATCAGCCTGGCTGTAACACTGACCTGCACCTCCAGCCCAACACCTTTGGATTAGTGAGGGCATAGAAGGTCCTCACCACCTCTTTCCTCTTCGGCTAACTTTGGCAATGAGAATGAAAATTACAGTGTGCAAACTCAATTAATTTGAAGGAAAACACCTTAACTGTCATGTTTCAGATACCGAAATAAAAAATACTTCCCCTAAACACTAAATTTAAGCTGTGCTGATACACAAAAAAAAGACAAAATGCATAAACACTGCAAGAAAAAAAATGAAAAGAAATTAGAAGGAAAAAGCAATCTACAAGACTGAAGTTACAAAGATCTTCCAGTTTTACCATTTGTTGACAAATTAAAGAAAAAGAGAACACAGACTAGTGGGCAACACCTGGCTGTGCCATGTACAGTCAATATTGGGGAAGAAAAAAGAAAAGAAAAATAACAATTCCTGCTCCACCAAAGCATTCAGCTTTCAAAGAAGACTGATTTCACAGAATTTAAAAATCAACAAGATAATTCTCAATTTTAACATGTAAACATCTATTTAATCAAAACATATCTTCATCACTCTTCTGAAAATTAACAAAACCAAAACTGTTCCTCCTTTCTCCAGAATGAACATTCACAAGAATGTTCAAAAGCATTCACTAATTTTTCTTTACAAATTGCTCAAGAGAACCAGAATGATGTGGCAGCTGCAGGAATGTACCAGCAAAAAACAGAAAAATTATCCATCAAAAAAAAAACCACCCAGTTTGAGCTTTAAGTGTACTTTTCAGTGTAGGAAGAAGCTATGCCTTGGGAATGTCTAAAAGATGACAGATAAACATTGTGTGTTTTAATCTCATGACTAGCCCAGAATGAATGACACGAAGGCAATGCTGCATTGTACCACAACAACTTGAGAGCGGGGACTGGTGCAGGCTGAACTTCCATTACCCCACAGCCTCAGCTCCTTCTCCCCAGGAAGAAGCAGTGCTGCTGTGTCCAGAAGGGGCTGTACTTACTGATATGGTCTATGGATCCCGCACAGAATTTGCCGTAGAACTTCTTGGCGCCGAGGCCCCTCAAGTCGTGGATGGTGAACGGCCACAAGTGCAGCACGTTATTGCGGGAAAAGGCATCCCTCTTCTCGATGACCACCACCTTGGCTCCCAGGAACGACAGGTCGATGGCTGTACGAAGGCCACAGGGTCCAGCCCCAATTATCAGACACTGCAAAGCAACCAGCACTGAGTTAACTGGGCAGTCCTTGGAGGAAATGGATATTTCTGCAGCTTCCAAGCATCCCACGGCTCTTAGGAGTAAGTGCTCTTTGTCTGAAGCATAAGCTGAAATTTCAGATCAGTCTTTCTATTTCTACCTGCCAAATTCTGTCATTGATACGGTTAAAGCAGTAACCACAACCTGAAAATGAAGCATATTCCAGAGCAGTGAAAAGACTGAGGAAGCAGGCAAGTATGTTGTGTGCTTGCAATCCTTGCTCTTAGAAGAGCTACCAAGTCATACTCTCCAAGCTATACCAAGTACTGGGAGCACTGCAATATTTCTGAAGGCTTCTCCCTCCCACGTTCCATTTTTTTTTTCTTAAAAAAAAAAAAAATTAAAATAAAAAATTCAAAAAAGGAGCAATGACAAGTTTTCCTCTCATCTCCCAAACCCTGAGTTGGCCTTTCTTAAGAATATCAGCAGTAGCATTGCAACAGCTACAGCAGATAAACACGAGATACTAATGTTTTTATAAACACCATCATTTAGAATAACACAGAATAGCCAAGTCAGAGCACTCTGACTTATGCCTTTGTTGGTGCTTTGGTGCTTCTACTACTGCAGCAAAGGAGACTTCAGGGAAGCAAACATCACGTAAATACAAACTTTGTGTGACCAGACAAATCTTTTCTCCAACCCAACCTTTGTCGTATCAAAGGTCTTTCACCTTCTCTTATCTTTTTCCACTCTACTCACAAACACCATCAGATGCTAATAAACAACTTGAGCACATAAAATACGTGCGCAGTGCCTAGTGTTGAAGTACCTTCTGAGAACAGAATGATACAGCAAAATAATTTCAGATTAAAAAGCCAAGATAGTCAGTAGACACCTCTTACCCACAGAAACCGAGCTCCACAGAGCAAGTGTTGGTACGTGCAGTCACACAAATACAGCACACGGTCCATTTCATCATATCACTATTGTACTTTGATTTCTAGCGAGTAAACCAGAGACACGGAATAAAGACCTTGCTGCAGAGGTGGCTGCTGCTGCCGTGTGATTCTTTTCCAGATCCTTACGGCTGCACAAGAAAGCTCTTTGAGAAATTCCTAAGTATGCCAAAATTGAACCGTGAGCCAGTGCCCTGATAAACAGCCAATCCCAAAGCACAACCTTGTGTTCCATGGTCATCCCCATCTGACAATTTTTACAGGCTGCCACGCTCTCACCACTTATTCACTGGGGCACAAACTCTGCAAGCACCATGAAACTGCCAATACAAAGCCTGACGATGGAACACCAGTACAAGTCACAGCAGTGATGACATCGCTACTGACATGCAAATCTCCACTCAGTAAGACTACTGAGTAAGATAAGAAGTCACATAAATCTGAGGGCAGAGATCCAAGTCTAGAGGAAAGGGAAGGGAATAATAACACCTCTGCTTCTTCAATAGCTTCAGGAACCTGAAAGCATTTGGAACAAAAGGCAAGCCCAACCCCCTGAGCTAATACATACCTAAATAAAAGTGTATATTGAACACATGTCCATCTTGTAATTTGATATAAGGGATCCTCAATTAGGATCTACTATATTCTTCCAGTTTAATATTGCTTTCTTTGTAAGTAAGTGTGACTCCCAAACACCAACTTATCTTTCCTTTTTTAAACTTTTTGGAACATCAGCTCAGCATATCATATTTATCCAGGTAATAATTTTGCTTGGCTGACAACTACAATCTTCAAAGAGCCTGGATTTCAATAAGCAATAAGAACACACTGAATTGGGCGACTTTCATTCTTTGATAAACTTCCACTTATAAAATATTTATGATGGAGCATACAACAGCAAAGGAATTGTACTAAAATCAGACTATTCAAACTCAGGTCTCATGAAATTATAAACTAGTTGCCTGAAATTTTGTCACAGGAACGAAAAGGTTTTCTTCTTCTCTGTCCTTCCTCCCTGCCCTCATAGTAGGATGTGGTTAAAAGCATTTAGGTTATGTTTAATATTCCAGATGTTCTGAATAAAAAAAAATCAGGTAAGTAATTGCCTTTTTTTTTACACCAAAAGTTGCCTTTTTTTTAACACCATCACAAAAACATTAAATTACATTTATTTGTTATAAAACAAATTCTAAGCACAATTAAAAACACAAAATATTTTTTCCCACCTCTAATGCTTCTTCCAGTTTCAGATGTCTCATAAAAACCCACCTTCTGATCCTCTCAGGCAGCAGTAACTCCGTGAGATGCCAAGTACAGCCAAATAAAGGCAGCTACTGTTATTCCTTGTTCCCTTTCCCCTCGTTGACTCCAAGCAATTGCTGCAACTCCCTGCACTGAAGCTGTCTCACCCCCCAAAAACACTTCTTGCTCAAGATCTTTCAGACAGATTATGTTAAGTTTCCAGTAACAACGCCATGGTAATGGAACATTAAATGCAAACTGAAATGCTGTATTCTCTGTATGACCAATGAAGAGAGAGCACCATTTGTAACTATTTACATTTGAACAACCCATCACGTCCAAAACTTGCTTTCATGAACTCTGATTATCTGAGTTCTGGTTAGCCTGGATGCTGGCCATGTGCACAAACTTCCCAGCTCCAGGCACAGCACCTCATCCCTTAACAATTTTTAAATGGGCAGTTAAGAGCTATCCTACAAAGTATGAAAACTTCAGAACTGGTTTATGTTCAAGTGTACAGAAGCCAGGCTTCCTAAAGACATGACTGACTTGTGTTCTGACATGGATAAAACCCTAATCTTTATTTTAAATTCTAGCATCTCCACATGCCCACTTAAATTTCTGTACCTTTTAATCAGCAGTTTGCAAATTACATTAAACACTAGGAATATAAAGCTAAGTGAGTTAGGAAACATCAAATCAGACATGATTCAGTTCTCAAAAGGCCTCTGCTTTGAACAGTTATGATTATCTCTTAGGAACTACATTTAAGCATTTAATGGCACATAGCTTTAGGATAGGAAACAAAAAATTAATAGAAACATATATGAAAAGGTAAGAGGAATACATAGTGAAATTTAGTTTAAAAAATATGTCCGCTGCAGTCATTGCCCACTCCCATTCACACCAACACGAGCAAGTTCTGAGGTTTCTCTCTCAATCAGTCAGTGAGGGACAGGCACACATGACCTCATGAGCCTCTCTGGTTATCTCACCACCACCTCACCACATGCTACTTCTACAACCACTCTCTTGATCCCAGTTCTCCAATTCCATTTTAACTCTCTCTAACTTGGCTTTGGTGTATGAAATAAGTTAAGCTTTTGGATGATACAAAATCCCTGGCAACCTCTTCAGTCAAACATCACACCCAGGACGCTTTACTCCTTTTATCCACTTTAACTGTACTTGAAGAGATGTTTTAAAGACACTTGGTTACATGTATTTATTGAAAGCACACCCTTTTCTAATGACTTTTAAGCCTCAGTACTCCTCTGGGTCTCCAGCTATTCTTTCACAGCACCTTCTGAAGGACTCTCATTTCTCTCACTCCTCTCTCTGCCAACTTCCCAGGGGGCTTCACCCATGATCTCATGTGTGATGTTCCTGTATAAATTGTCTTTGCATCACCTCATTCAGAGACACTGGTTCAATCAGCTTTGTCAGAGCTGTCAGTTCACAGAACTTCTCCAACTCAAGAGCTGGCTGCTTTTTGGCCAAGCTAAAAATCTCTGCCTTTCTGACATTTCCTTGTGGCTGCCTAGATGTTAATTCAAGCCCAACACAACCAAATGGAGCTCCAACATCCTTCTAAACTCAGCTCACCACTTCCCTTCAAGATAAATGTCACACTCAATTCTCTGAATGCCTTTCATAGCTGGATATCACCCTCCACTCACATCTGGTTTTTCATATGCTCTCACAATCAAGCACTATCCACTTATCCTCCCATTACACCTCTTTTTTAATGTTTCATCTCTGTTATTGAAGCAACCTTCTCCACACTGTTAACAAATACAGTCAGAGCTGAGATGCAAAAATCACTCTTATAGTCTGTTATTCAAGTAAGTTAAAAGACCTCTACATCTTGCTCCCTCCATCTCTTTCTCACAAAAGCATAAACCACCTATCTTCATTTCACAGACTTAGAGACCCTGGTTCAGTTCAACCCATTACGCTTCCCTCAAAATAAGAGCAATTCCTGAATCTAATGAACACACAGGGCAATCAGTTTCACAGAAAACTTAGAATTTTTCTCCATGATGCTCACAGCACTACGTTTATCTTCCTGCAAATCCTTCCTTTTTTGTGTTGCCTGAAAAATGTAAACCTTAAAAATGGTTGGATTTTTGGGGTGTTGAAGCTACTGCCCACTGTGACTACCAACAGTGCCCAACTGCTTGAGTTTCAGTTTACCAAGTGTTACTCTTCTAATTCATTATAAATGCCTCCATCCATAGGAAAATGGCCACTGGAAAGTGAAACAAGATAAATAATTAAGAAACTAACATAACTTCCTAATATCTAGTTGGGGGAAAGTATAAGTCCACAGATCTGAAGTGACATTCTCTAAATGAGATGTATTTCTCCCTCAATTCTATACTGAGGAATTAATCATTAATTCCTCCAATTAAAGTATTTCCTTCTCTCAAAAGGTGACTATTCAAGAGAAAGAGCAGCATCTATTGTCCTCAATGAAGGAAGACAGAATCCTGTTCTAATTTTATCCTATTCTGCACTATTTGCCTTTTTTGAAAAGAGTGCTTGATTATTTACAAAACCAACCTATTCTATTCACACATCAATAAATGATATAAAGAACTGCTTTCAAACTGCAGTGTCCAAGGGGGTACAGCACCAAAATGCCAGCTCACAATAATTCAGGTTAAAAAAAAAGTAAAATGCTCTGTGTGTGTAAAAGCAGGAATTCCTGCAGTAAATACCACACATACCAATCTTTTAAAAAGAATTGGTATGAGTTTCCACAGCATATTTTTTTTCTTTGAACCTAGAATATAAATGATCACTTTCTAAATAACGGGAAACAGTCTGTTTTGCCAAATTGGCAGAAAAGTTCAGTTTTCTTGAGAGAGTCATGAGAATTTTCAAGTTAAAACTGGAAATTTCCAAACGTGCATATTTTGTACCCTAGACTCCAACAGCACACATTCCTTGTACTGTCAAAATGCAAAAGAAAGTCGACCAAGATTAAAGGTTCACCAATTAAGATTTTCCAAGCCATCTCTAGGACCGATGCCACAAAAACTCACAAGGTAAAAACTTGCTGGCTGCTTCTTCTGAATAAAATACAAACATTCGGGTGGCCAGTCAAATCTGGTGGTGACAAAAGGAATTTCCGATTGCTGATCAAATGCTAAAATGGTGAGAACATTCCTGAAACTTCCCTGGGCTTACAGTGACACCAGGCGACGTCTTTCTACATCCATACCTTTTTACTGTGTATTCCAGAGAGACTGGGTAATAGCTGCCTGGACCATGGTGGCTGAACCTCTTACCTTCGTGTTGGCGCATGCTTTCCCCTTCTTGTAGTCCTTATGGCTGCCTCTTTTATCCAATTTGGCCCACAAGGCTTTGGCTTTCCAGTAATTGAGCTTGGACTTGAGTTTGTGATAGAAGGAACGATAGTCCTTGGGCTTTAGTTCTAGGTAGTCACAGAGCTCTTGGAAAGCCTTGAGAGTCCCCTTGCAGGTGGAAGCCTGGACAAATCTGTCGAAGAGAACATGAGCCTGGTTCACCTTCTCGTTTTTACTTTCCTCCATGCTTCACACGTGGCAGCTACCCAGGGGGGCAGCTGTGCTCTTCCAGTCTGCCAGATTTCCCAATGGTGCTCCGCTGAGCCACTTTCACCTCTGGCGTACAAGCATTATTAACCTATAAAATAAAAAGAAGAAAGCGTAACTGAACTTGCTCTTTCTTTTTCGTTCCAAAATTTTGTCTAAGCCTGCTGAACTGAGAGCCCATATTCCCAGTTGGTTCTCAGCTGACTGATATCCCAAGGATTTCTGCCCAAGCTGACTGAAGCAGAGTTCACTGAGCCTCACTGCAGACAGCAGCACATCTCACATTTCTATTAAATCACAAAATGCTTTAACCTGAGCCAGTGCGTTGGAAGTTTTATCAAAACTCATTCTGCATGAAGAGCAGAGAAGTTACAAGTAAACAGGCAGATGTTCCACGATGCTGGGAGAGGGCAGAGGCTGTAAAACAAAACAGGCAGACCTGCTATGTCGCAGTTACTGTGTAACACCACAGCAATGGTTACGGGCTGGTCTTAAAAACACTACTGCCACAAAGTACTTCAAGAGTTGGTACTCCACCAGTAAAATAAGCTTTGGTTCCTTCATTCTAAAAAGACATGTGCCTTTGGTCACGATAAATAAAGATGAGAGAGGATGGCATAGCACAAGCTGATATAGAGCGCCTGTCAAGACTGGTTTTTGCACAGTGATGGTTACCATACTTTTAAAAATAAGTTAAACCCGCTATTAGTAATCAATTTCTTAGGAAAATATGTAAAGACTGAAAAAAGAAAGCCTGTCTGCATTGCATCAAGCAGTATAAACATTTCCCTTACCTACAGCCTATACATGTATTTCTGTCAGTAAGTGAGCAGCCTAAGAGTGAAATGTGGCTGGTGCATGATCCTTCCAAGATTCCTATACTAACTCCTCTATTCTGTGGTTTTCAGCTTCTTTTGATATGCAGGTCCATACAAAATTTTAGGTGGTAGCTGAGGTCTGCTTTAATCTGCTGGGGCGGATCTGCTATCATGAGCTCTGCTACTCGTTTCTGGGATCTCTCAGAAGCAGGCTGGAGACCTACAGAATTAATTGTCTGGACCACAATTAGAGATTTTGTTTAAAGAATAGGTATCTTCTCTTCCTCTCTCTCGCTTTTACGTATAATAAACCTTTTTCTTTCTTTTATACACAATACTAAGTACATACACTAGATTACCCTGGTCTCTGAGAAATAATAGCTGTTTGCCTTCAGATATGAAGGCAGCATGGGAACTCACTCACGAACTATGGAAGTGAAAGCACTTCTGAGGTGCTTTTTGCCCTTTGTTTTTTTAGCAAAGGGTATTAAGGTAAAAAGGGAAATATGTGGACTTGGATAAAACTTTTTAGATTCTCACCAGCTCTTTTCCTGCTTCCAGCAGACAGGAAGCCAAGTCAAACATTACAGCTCATGTCTCTTCCCCTCCCGTATGACAGCTCTGCAGCAGTTTATTTGGGCACTCCTGCTTTTCAGCCTAACATGGTGTTTATTGTTTATGTTTAGAAATAGCAAAGGACACCTGGAAACCTTTACATACAGTCACAAACTAGTAGTTTTTAAAAATAGAAGTTCCTACAAAAGTCAAAGTACAACAATGGGTTACAGTGCAGGATGCAATTCTAACTTTATTAGGACAACTGCCCTGGAGGACTCGGTACCTATGAAGCTGTTCTTCTAACTGGCTGATAGTGATGCCCATGTCCATATCAGTACTGCTCACTAAGCAGGATGGAACTGCTTTCCTTATTTTCTGTCTTAACTTCACTGCTGTGAAGCTGGAAATGTGCTCCAGGCTCGCACCTCAGGGAAACCACTGCACCACTACAGAGGCCTAAGTCATAGAACCCTAAAATGGTTTGGTTTGGAAGGGACCTTAAAGGTCACATAGTTCCAACCCCCCTGCCATGGGCAGGGACATCTCCCACTAGACCAGGCTGCTCAAAGCTCCATCTAAACTGGTCTTGAGCACTTCCAGGGATGAGGCATCCACAGCTTCTCTGGGCAGGCTGTGCCAGTGTCTCAGCACCCTCAAAGGAAAGCACTTCTTCCCAATATCCAATCTAAACCTGCCCTCTAACAGTTTGAAGCCATTCCTCCTTGTCCTATCATTCATGTCCCTGTAAAAAGTCCCTCTCCACCTCTCTTCTGGCCCCATCAGGTACTGTGGACAGCCTGTGTCTCCTCTTTTGCTCTCAAGAAGAATATTATAATGAACTCCAACACAACACCTCTAACTCTGAAGGAGTAATTTCAGTGTGTCTCTATCATACAAACACAATAAAATACCTACAGGCTAAAGTCATATGCCTCATTAATCAGCACAACATTCCAAGCTGAATACTCTTCTCTTATGGTCCCCCCACTCTGCCACCCAAACATTCACTTTACACCAGCGCTTTGGATGACTGAGACTTCTTCAGAAAAAGCAACAGAAGTTCCAAAACCTAAATTAAGTGGAGTCACTATTTAGGCCTGTTAGTCCACATTCCACTACTGATAAACCCAGATGTAAGGACAACACAGGGATCATTTCTTACTCTTGCTTCTCCCATAGTTTTCACCAAGTGAAGTGGCATTGGTTTTGCACTGCTCAATGACCCAACCTCCTTTCACTCTAGGAACTTACTGCTCTGTGTCCGAGGTTTGCCAAGCCAGGAGCCAAACCTGCAGAGAGCAGGTCATTTGAGCCAGCACATTCCGAGGGGCACCTCAGCACAGCAGCTCTGCTGCCGCCCCGTTTCACACGGCCTGGGAAATCAGTTATGCCCGCAGGTGAAACACCGAGGCTTCAGTCACCACATTAGGTCACTCCCTAGAACTCTGCATTCCTGATGGAAACACCCCGAGCCCTTGGAACCCATGAGCAACACGTCAGAGAACATGGAAATTGCAGGAGGGAAGCAAGGGCAGGCAAGAATTATTTGCCAGGTTTCCAGGGTACTTGTGTGCCTTGCTGGCTGTTCTGCAAGTCTGCAGTATCCTGCGTGTTTTGTCTCGAGGCAGCTGATTGCTGACTCAGATGCTCTGTGAATTCCTTGGCTGCGGCGTTGGGCGAGGAAGACAAAGCCCGTGGAAAAACGCATGCAAGAACAGTGTTCACGTTGCTATTTACAATAATAGCAGGAGGCTGTCACTGACTCATGGCTCCAAGTAGCCTTAGGATCTCCAGTACTCGCCCAGGACAAAAGAAACCAATGGAAAACACAGAGATGCAGGCAGTGAATAATTCCAGGTGGTGGTTCCTTCCCACAGTCACCACAGATGCAGGAATATGAATATTTTATCAAATGCATACATGAGAAAGATAAGCCCAGTGCCCTACTTCTGCCAAAGACAAGAGATAAGAAGAGATTTTGCAAATTCTACACACAATGAATTTGGTTGTACAAATTGATGCTCTGCAGCAAGTGTTGCAAATGCACAGTTTATATATTTCAGGCAAATAAACCCCCATTATTCAAGTCACCACCCTCCTCTACATTTCCATCCTAATTTTGTTAAAAGTGTTCATTCAAGCAACGACTTGAGCCTGGGAAAAAAAAATAAAATGCTACGGGAATGTGTTTTTCAGCAATCTCTTTTTACCCATCAGAAATTATTGAGTTAATTCCATCTACATTCACAGCTTGTTCCCTCTAGCCTAAACCAGGAGTGAATAAAACATGTGCCAAAGTAACTGCCCAGCAGCACTTCACAATGCTGAGTTTCTCTGAGCACCATGTAAATGCTTTCTTACATCTGAGTTATTTCATGGCCAGGCAAACACCACAGATGCACCCTTGACAGACAAATCTCTGAGAAGTCAGACATCAAGAAGAAGAAGCGGTAATACCGTGTGGAATCTGAAAGCAGACTGTTCCATGACCATAAAACTACTCTCCAGCAACACTCCCTGTGCCCTTGCCTCCCTTTCACGGCCCCTTCTGTAGCTTCTGCCTAAGCAAGACTCAGTAACACACTCTGGAAACTCCAAGATTACTGCAGTACCCAGGCAGCCAGGACACACTTGCAACTTGGCTAGCAAAAGCCTAAGCACAGATTATAGTTAAGCTTATGCTGCAGACAGTGGGGACACCTATTTTTGTCTCTCTCCTCCACCCAGCCTCCAGTTTTCTTGTAGGAAACCAATTACCTTTGAGACTCTTACTCCTCGTTGAATCTGGATGAAATTGTTCAAAAGTTATTAAGGATGAACTGAAAAGCAGATGAACAAACGGCTCAATCCCGTAAGCCTTCCTTCTTTAGGAAGCCACACAAAAAAATCTTTATTCCAACAAATGAAAAAGGTCTGTTTTAATTTCCAACATTTAATTTCTTTTTCTTTTAGCTAAAACTGAAGAAATAGATTTTCTACAATATGTTCATGACTTTCTAAGTGATCACAGGTATCAAAAAGTGCAGCTTTAGGGCAGTGATAAGCGTGTGAAACAGATGGCAAAAAGAGGACAATTTTGACAAGAAAAGCTAAAGCCAAAACCGGCAACTATTTTAGCTCCATGTTATGCAGACCAAGAAGGGGAAAGCAGGAGGACAAAGGCGTGGCTGCCATTGTTTGCAGCTTCCCTTTTGCACCAGATGGAAAAGGGGCACGTCAGCACTGTCCACAGTATGTTTTAAGATGGTATTTAGATCTGTTCCCGTTCATAACATTCAAGGCACAAGCAAATAAGCAGTCAAAAAACTGTGTTTTAATAAACCTATTAAACTTCATTTGGTGAGCTTCTGCTCACCACATGGGAGAGAGTCCTGGGTCTCCACCTCTTTCCTGTCTATCCTCCCTCCCAAGCTAGGCCAAAAGTGGGAGAAGGAGAAACCAAATATGAACCTGGCTGCAAACACAAGAACCTGTTCTCGGCACATACACAAACAGTTCATAGAACACTCATGTCAAGAAAAACAGCTTGAGAAGAAATGCTGATTATATCCAAGAACATGGAAACATACAAATACAGAAGAACTTACAGAAAATATTTTGGTTCCCAAATTCACATCAAGGTACAGAAAGAAAAATGTGCACATTGCTTACTACGAACCATTTCTTCAATGCCACAACACGACTACTGAAAGTACTTGACCTACAAAATACAGCCTTTTTATCTATGACAACTCAAAAACCATACTTTGCTGCTGCTGTCATACACAACTCTTTGATCCCAGCAGCCCCTACACTGAATGAACACTAACAAAGAAAGAGACCAAGAAACAGATCAACACTCTTCTTTGGAAGAAAAAAAAAAAAGGAAATTATACCAAGGAAGAGGTAGCTGTCTCCGCATAGGATGATAAGGGAATAATAGTAGGACATCTGGATAGGTGTCATTCTCACACCACCATGTAATGGAGCAACAAAGTTGAATGTCATTCCCTCATCTGAAGTGCTTTGAAGCTGTGCCTGATGTTACATTTCGACATAAAAATCCATCCTAAAGTTAGTTCCCACCCAGTTTTACAAGCTGGACTTCCCCAGAGTTCTGCAAACACTATCTAATAACCTGAGAAAAGTGCCTATTTAAAAAACAACAATAACAAAAAAAGGCTCCTAAAATTACCAGAATGACACTTCCACAAAACTTTATTTCTATGACTTCAAACGGGGATAAAACAAATCGGTTGCCTTAGCACAGCAAGATATATCAGCTTTTGACATCACACAGGACATGGACCCATTCATTTTTCTCAGCCAACATGCTGTGTATGCCACAAGAAAGACCAGAAACACCAGCTTTTTTGAGAAAAGCTTTACTGAACATTAGAGGACAAGAACACTGTTCTGCCCCAATTAGAAATTCTGAGCAGAACGAAGACTGGAGGCTACAAACACACTTTAACGACACCTGCAGCCCAAGTGAGCCAAGTCCTCTGAGGTCTCCAGATTCTGCCAGTGCACTGATCAACCCAAACCATTCCATGGCACAGGGAGAACACAAACACAGGCTGTATTCATATTTTGAAAAAAAAAAAATCTCATAAAAGAAATTCTGTAATGAAATCCACATTGACACATTTGCAAAACTTTATATAAGCGGAAGTTTGTATCTGCCAGAACCTAGTACCAAAACACACACTGCAGTGATCACAGAACAGATCACAAAGGAGAAAGGAGAATCAACAGGAGCAAAGAGACAAATAGAACCATAGGATCTGCAAGTGACAAGAGGAAAAAAATTACCATTCTTTATTGAGCATGTAAAATGGTTCAGAGACCCAAAAAATGAAGAGCTCTATCACCTTCTGTAGTATGTGCTTGCTTGCTGTTATTGTGCACTTGTCTCCACTTAACGTGCTTCTGTTCTCCCTTTCATTACCTCATTGTCCAGGGAGGAGAACAAAGCTGGTGAAGGGTCCCGAAGCACAAGTCCTGTGAGGAGCAGCCGAGGGAGCTGGGGGTGTTTAGCCTGGAGAAGAGGAAGCTCAGGAGTGACCTTAGCACTCTCTACAACCACCAGAAAGGAGGCTGTATCCCGGCAGGGGGTCAGCCTCTTCTCCCAGGGAACAAGTGACAGGACAAGAAGACAGTCTTAAGCTGTGCCAGAGGAGGTTCAGACTGGACATCAGGAAGAATTTCTTCAGTGAAAGGGTGGCCAGGCACTGGAACAGACTACCCAGAGAGTGGGGGAGTCACTGTCCCCGGAGGTGTTTAAGGAAAGACTGGAGGTGGCACTGAGTGCCGTGGTCTGGCTGACACGGTGGTGTTTGGTCAGAAGTTGGACTTGGTGATCTCAGAGGTCTTTTCCAACCTCATTGATTCTGTGGTTCCCCCTCACATAGGTCAAAGATCACTTATCATTACTTAGAGTCACAGGATCCAAACGAGGCTGAATTTACCAAAACCACCTTCATTTGTGTCAGTCATTAAGAGAAAACACTTAGCACCTCAGAAGCAAGCTCAAAGTCTGGTCATTTGTGCCAGCATTTATTTTAATCACAGCAGATAGATGCCTAGACTTTTAACTCCAAGGCTCACCCCTCCATGGTTTGGCAAACCCAGACTCTCAGAAAACAAATATTCCAGTTACAGACAGTAAAAAATGAACATGGGAAAGCAAGTTTTATTTGTGCTGCTTCCAACTCTCAGCTGTAATGGGTGTGGAAAAGAGGCAGGCACTTCCTGAAAGGAAGTGGTGGAGGACAAAGGAGTTAGAAAACAGGATTAGAAGATTCCTAATTTCACCGTTCTCACACAGTCATCTAGGTATGGCATCACAAATCCCCTGCAAAGAGCAGTTCAAACAGATTACAGATTATTTAGTGGATGTATAACCATTTTCTGTGGAGGAAGACTGATTACAGAAAGCAGGGGAAGTTCAAAATTTTGGAGTCTTCTTCCCTAGACACATCTCGCAAGACTCTTGGGAGCCAAGAAATCTAAGTAAATGGACATTTGAATAAAAGAGCTATAAAGATTTCTCCAACCCACAAACCACTTCATTTAGAGACCGCTGAATTTTAAAAACAAAACAAATCCCAAGCTTTATTCTAGGACAAGTTCAGGAAGGGTTGGGATCATGGTATAACCCATGGGTGCAACCTTAGCCTGTATAATTACCACATAAAATACACATGCAGAATCAAAAAAAAAACCACCTAAGAAACTGGACCTTAAATCCAGACCTCTAGAACTGCCACCTCCTTTCCCTTAACAAGAGAAGTCCAACCAGGAACAGCAACTCAAAGACTCACCTGCAGATAAGGTCACTGGTAATCTGTCACTCTACATCCCAGCTATTCGATGCTCCAGTCTGCCCTGTCCCCAGGCCAGGCATGGCCAATAAGATCCAAGCTCCCCCAGAGCAGGGTGACACCCTCAAGCTTCACTGCTGCCAAAGAAAACCCCACAGTGTGTTTATAACCACTCATGGGTGTACCCTGCTGCTGTAACTCAAGCCGCTACCCCAGCCTTCCTTTCTCCTTCCAAGTTATGCACGAAAATATGTGCTCTGCAGTCCGTCTGTACATCTAAAATCAGAAATGGTAACAACAACAAACTCAATCCAGGTTAGATCAGGCTGTTTGTTAACGCTCTGCAGGCTCCACAGCCATGTACTGTCCTCCCACATCAGTCACTAGATTAGACTGGAATATACAATTAAGCAATTTCATTTCATTTTGCAGAGGCGGAGAATTACACACCCCACAAGAGCACTACTGACTGAGCAGAGTCTGAACAGAGCACCAAGCAGGATTTGAAAGGAACCAGGAGGAAGCTACTTTCCACCATGGCTTGACTAATCTTTTTTCTCAGATTCACTATGGAGTTACACCTCATTTTTACAGTAAAACTTATTTATTATACTCGAAAGGCATGAGGCTTCCAGGTAACAGGAGAAATACTGAACATGCTCAATGGACACAATGCTAAATCCCAATTTGTCACAGGAAGAAAACACACCCACACAATAATCCTATAACTTTTATTTCATAAATTAGATCATTTGGTTGAGGTCTATTCCACACATCCACAAACCTCCTTTATAACCACTCCCAGGCTGCATTCCTGTAGACATGACTTTCTTTTCAGAGGGAAAAAAAGTCTCTATCCCATCCTTTCCTCAAAATACTCTCACTGTGCTTACATTTTGGAGCTCTTGACAGTATATTAAACTTAGTTTAGTATTAACCCTCAATAAATTTACCCATGTAAATCTTTCCTCTTTCCAAGATAAGAATACCAACCCTTTGCACTCTGGCATGCTCCACAATCCTCAGTAAGGACAATAATTTTAAAAAGCAAAGCAAGATCCAACCCTTTAGCAACTAAAAATGAGAGACCATCAAATGACAACTGATCAAGTGTAGCAACTTAAGGAAAGTTTGTCTCTATTACAGAATCTGGTGTGTCTGATACTTCTCCATCATTCATTTTCCTCATAAGTACAAGGAAAGCTTTTACCAGCAGACAGGAATGTATTGTAAACAAATAACCAGTTCAACGTTTTGGCTGAACCTTAACAAACAGACAGAATAAAGAGGTTACATTTTCTCCTGCTACAAAACACACCAGAATCTTGAAAAGCAATTCAAACAGTAGGGAGAGAATGGCAAAACCAAAACTCGCAACATCAGACTTTCAGCTCCGGATATCAGATAATACCAATTGCACGTATTGTTACACAGGTTATAAATAGTAACCAGGCAGCACCTTCCCCACTTGGCTGGACATTTGACTCCCAGTAAACACGGAGCAGTTTCAATTGCCCAGACAGCGATTTCCCTGCAGCCGTGGAGCCCGCAGGATGCCTCTCTCAGCAAAGACCATGCCAAGCTCAGTGCCCGCAGCGAACGAAAATCTGTTAGGAAATCAGTTAGAGGAAAGAGGTGGAGGTGGTTCTGTGATTTACTCTCCTCTCCCTGAGGCTTTGGCAAGCAGCTCCTGGAATAAGATGGCAGTCATCGCTTCCAGAGGCAGACATTACCAGTCTCCTCAAATACAGCTGCACTGGTGGGGACATGAAAAGACTTGGTATGAATTAGTCAGAGATTAAATTCAACCTAAGTGTAAGGATGCCATCAGCAGAATTTGTACCTAGTAGCGAGGACACATAAAAGCTTCTCTCTTTGCCTTTCATCCTCAAGGACTGTTCTGTCTAGTCTTTTTAATTCCATCCTCCTTTGGATAAAGGCCATTCCTCCACAAGGGTATCTGGGGGTCTGAGGCAGATAGCTGGAAGGTTCAGCTTGAGGATATCTGGCAGAGAAAGTAGCCCTGGGAGAGGGCATGAGCACTGCCTTTGCTTAATACGGGTCTAGGAGCCCTCACCACGGGATCTATGACCACTTTTTGTGCGAGACAAAAAGACACCTGCAAGACACCTGTGTGCGCCTCCTTAACAGGCAAAGCTCTCCATGCTCACAGACTGCATGGTGAAACAACTTCTGCCCAGCATGGTTTGACAGGACTGAGGCACTCCTTTGCTGCTGTGCTGCTCACAGGCCAGGATCTGTCCCGTAGGGCAGTCCAGCGTTTCCACTGGCAGATGACTCAGTTCTGGACCTTGGACTCAAACTGTGTGATTTCCATAATCTCTTATTCCATAACATCCTGTATTTGAGCACTAGCCAGAATGACCCTTTTCCAAAATGCTTTTAAGACAGCAAGGAGGAGCACGAGAGACTGCAGGTCACTTGTGGCTTTCTCAGTGACAGTACCAACAGGCTGCTGCTGGTGTAACTGGGAAAGAAAAATACCGAAATTAAAAGTACTTTCTTCAACTTCATTCAACCTCTGCTTTCAGGCTCAGTCAGCCAGAATGGAGTGGTAACAGCTCTGCAAACTGAGAATGACCAGGAGTGGTGGCAGAACTGTAGCATGACAGTAGCTGCTTTCCTGGAAATCCATACGGTGCTCCTGGAGAGCCTTAACTGCACAGAACAACCCGGAGTCTTCAGCATCTGAAAACTACCCTCCCTCTAGTTGCTCACTGGCAATAAACAATTTAACATCTATATATTTAGCATTAGTTTATGCTAACAGAAACAAATTCTGCTATTAAGAAAGCTTCGTTTTCTCCAGTTTGAGGACTGAGAAATGTAAAGAATTTGTTTCTTATTACATCGGGAGCTACCAGTAAAATCCATGTCTACTCTCCATTCCCCTGTCATTTGCCATACATACACCCCAGGAATTACCAAAAATAGTGTTTTTTCCATGGACCCAAAAGATCTGGCTAACTGTAGGGAAAAAATTCTTATTCCCTGGGGCAAACCAGAAAACTCTTCAGTATTTGGTTCCTGAAATACTTGGGAGTGACCACAAGTAATAAGCAATGCTTGCTTTTAACCTTTCACTTCTGCAACACTCCTGTTTATTTTCTAGGATAGAACAGGCTATTCCAGCTGGAAGAGGCCTACAGTGGTCCAACTGCCCAGCTGAACAAAAGTTCAAGTGTGTTTTTAATGAAAGTTCGTTTCCCTTCCCTGGCTGACACCACCGGCTGGGCACGCACCTTTTACAGTAACTTCTACATTATGTTCTGTAACTATAGGGAATAACAGGGAAATGCTCCTTTGAAGAGCAAAAGGCAGACAAAAGGATCTAATGATGATAAAAATGGGCAATTTCCTACCCTTATCACACTGTGGCACC
Organism: Gymnorhina tibicen; assembly: GCA_013399875.1. Classification (NCBI taxonomy): domain Eukaryota; kingdom Metazoa; phylum Chordata; class Aves; order Passeriformes; family Artamidae; genus Gymnorhina; species Gymnorhina tibicen. The sequence goes on along the minus strand of VXAZ01005694.1, from coordinate 1,324,165 downwards.
TGAGATTATTAATGCTTTATGTCCCATCCCCATTATCAACTCAGACATTTCTTCCTGAGCCAGTTGTTTTTATGATCAATAGCCTTCTTTTAATTTCCAGGCCAAGTTTATACCTCTCTGTTCCTGTGATGATGCTGACCTATGCATTAGCTTTCCCTCCCTTCCCACATATATTTATAGACAATGCCACATCCCCCCTTGATCTTCATTATGCTAAGGTCAAATCAAGCTCTCCTGGACTAAGAGAGGCTTTCTTTTCCTAGGCTTCCCGAGGAAAAAACTGCATGTGTTGGGTATGGGGTGGGAGTTCAGGAGTTTGAAATTTGGGAAGGTTGTGTGATCTTAAGAAGAATTATAGCTGTACAGTGTCTTTGGCCAGATGAGTCTGCAGAAGAGAATGGTACAAAAGGGTGTATAGTACATTCCTCTCCTGCCCATTCTGGGATTGCTTTAGCCTCTTCCACCTCTACAACCCACAACTAGCATACATTTTCATGTACTCACTGGTCACAGGGATCACACTTTCTCCTTTCTTGGTTGTTTCCAAGTGAAAGGACGTCAGAGTGTCTCACACTATTGAATTTAATTTCATGTGTATGCTATAAATTCTAGTTCTTTCTACAGAACACCAATGTAGAGGTAGAGTTGGTCTCAAAGGCAGAGCAATGCACCCCCGATCCTTAAAGAGCAGGAACAGGAATCCTTTCCCCCAAAACTAGGTTCTTCCCCTTCTAAACACAATTCGGTACTTTTTGTGAAAGAAACAACTATGGTATTTGGATGCAGCAGTCTTTTCAGAAAAGAGATGCAATAGCAATGCCATGGGCCAGGAAACCGGTGGAGCTTCACGTGGAAGATTCCCACAGGCTGTGGTCAGCACTTGTGATCAGCCCTTCCAGTCTCCTCTACTTCCTGACCTACTTACAGCAATGTAATGAATAGGATAAAGCACCTCTAGGAGTGGCAGAAAAACATGCTGGCTTTCGTCCTGCAACTCAGTGCTTGAAATCAGAGAAGTGGGGTTCTAGAGTACTCTCCAACAAGAAAAGCCCAAGGCAATTACTCAGGTTATTAAGAAAACAGAGTTTTCTGAGACTGAAAAGAAACAGACCACATGGTTTTGCCTCCAAACTAGTCCAGTGCTTTGATATTACTATCTAGATGTAGACATGACAATAGATGCACGGTTGATGTGCCAAGCCAGAATCACATGCTCCTAACCATGACTGCAAACATTGCATGCAAAGCGAAACAGCTTTATTGAAAGTTCATTGAAGGCTGTGCAAAATTATCGGGTTCAAGGCCTTTAGCTGCATGAAGATGACTTTCTGTGAAAGGAGCTGATACTGTAGCCATTTCTGTAACCCTCTGTCCTCTGACAAGTGTTGTGTGGGGTGGGAAGAAGTGTGAGAGAGGTGACCCTGTCATTTGAAACTCCATTTCCTTGACGGGATGGATGAAATTCTGCTTCTTCCTCTGTTTTAAAGAATTACAGCCTTGAAAGCTGAAGGTGGCAAGCGACTTCCAGAATTCTGCCTGTGTGCATAGAGCTGCCAGAAACAGCACTGATAACAGTGTTGTTTGGAAAGGCTGTTCATATAATTTCAAGAAAACTGTCACATGCAGAATCACAGCATGCTAAAAGCTGCTGGTACGCTCCTGCGTGTTGTTTACTTTGCAAAATGAAATTTGAATGTTCTTTTCCCTCAAAGGCATAGCTATGCTACGCAAAGAAATACTTCAGGCAATTTATACCATATCTGTGTCCCCACAGCTAATAAAGGAATGTAAGATGACTACAAGCTATGCGGGTATAATCACTTCACCAAATTACATAAGAGAATTTAAGAGATAAGTACTGTTCTAAGTGCTCCAAACATATATTATAGGTTGCCCAGGAGTCCATTATCCCAAAAGAAGAAAAATTATTTTGTGTCTTTGAATTGCTTTTAGAAATATCTAAAATACCCCAACGGTGTGGTTGATTCAGCATTCCTCTAATCTGATCTTGAACGAGCTCAGTTTTCCCTTTTCCACATATGCTATAGAACAGTGACTTCACTTTCATTAGTCCCCTGGCTAACTCCTTAGATCTGACAGTAATACAGCCACTAAGCAGATCAGCAGGGTCTCAAGTTTAGCAGAAAGATCAGTATTTAGATGTGTCTGTGACTTCAGTCCAAGGTTGCTGGCACATTTATAAACAGCCATAGACTGAGGTGCAGTAGTAGATCTTAGAGAAATAGAACAGAGCAGCAAGTTCACAGTCTCCAGTTGTAATGAAATGTGAAACTCTGTCCTTGACAAGCATAATACAGCATTGTTCACTGGATACAAGAGGTTCTCCCTTCTGTAGCTTGGACTGCTACCTGTTCCAGTGCTTCCACGTACCCCTACACCCATCATGCTGCTTTTGGAGAAAACAGCCTGCCAGGTTATTGCATGGAGGGTCTAGAGCTCATCTCACCATAGACTGTGGGAAGCAACCCTGAGGTTACTCAACATTCTGGTATCTCAGTAACTCACAGGACACACTGGAGAGAACATCCGTGGTACCACACACTTCTCCATGGACTCACCCAGCACTTAGTAACTCTGTGTGGCTGGATCTAGGCATTAGACTGCCACATTCCTCCACTGCCAGAGGACAAGGCAGTTCACTTCTAGCACAGAGCTATTTATTAGTTATACCACATGCCACATTAACATGAGCTTACGTAAGTAAATTTAGAGTAAGGTAACACCTAATGAAAATGGCCAACAAAACAGGTACCTTGCTATTAAAGGCTGCTTTCCCTGGAAGAATTTAAAGCCATGTAGAGAATGTGTGGGAGAAGCTGACAACACTGCAACATCTACCCGCAGCAAGGCAGGTGTGGATGCAAACCACCTGCAAACAAACTCAATCCATTACTAAAGGTGAGTTTGACTTTCACTTAACAGCTGAACATCACACACAATCTGTGCCCACATCTATTTCAGTCCTACCTTGGGTCAGCCTGACAAGTGTCGGGTGCAATGCCCACAGACACAGAAACGACCACCCAAAGTGAACAAGAGCAGCTTTCACTCTCTGTGACTGGGATGACCAGGCTGGATGGCTCACTCTCTCAGCAGTCTTTTCTACAGACAGAATGGAGAGCAGAGAAACTTCCAGCACGCTCCTCTCCTGGCTTCCTTCACCGAACACAAGTAGTTACAACCCATTCATGGAAAAACAGCCCATGTCCATGCAAACAAAAACTAGTCTGTCCCAACTCGGCTACACTCAACAACTGGAGTCAGTACTAAGGTGACCCTGACAGGATTAAGCTGGAGGCCTGCCACACCATTAGCTTTCATCACACCAGTGCTTGGCTGTAGAAGAAGACAGATCATTTCTGGGGGAAAGGCATCCATGTTTCCTTTTCTCTTCTTGGTTAGGAAACTTGATTTGGCTGTTGATTAAGGAAGTACACCAATCCATATTGCTTAAAACTCTTGCTTGAGGAGTAGGTCAAACTAAGAAATTGTGAATCGCAGAACCACAGAATAATTAAGGTTGGAAAAGACCTCTGGAGATTGCCTAGGTTGATCCCACTGCTCAAAGCAGAGTCAGCTTAAAACAGGTTATTCAGGACCGTGCCCAGTCGGGTTTTGAGTATCTCCAAGGATGGAGTCACAAGGGATGCTTTAAGCCTAACATAATATCTCTTGCAACAGACAGACCTGCATATTTAACCTCCAGGCAGATTAATTTTTATGTAACCAAGCAATACAAGAGAGGAGAGATACTCAAGTCCCAGCACACATCACCCTAAAAGGTAAAGTCAAGGGTGCCAAAAGCAGCAAGTCACTTTTTCCCCTATATTCATGAAACTCTTAAGGTTCTCAGATTTCCTCCTTACCCTGAAACAAACTCAAGAGTTTATTCCCAGGCCTAATGGAACATTAAACAAAAGAAAGCTTAACCCATGATGATAACACATGAAGCTTCTCTAGTAGATGGTATTGAAGCTGTGAATCCCATTCTACATTCTACTTCCTAAACAAAGGCAACACCTAGTGCAAGAGTTTAACTAAACTGCCTCTTCTCTCCTTGAAAATAGTTCTTCCTGGTCAAGTTTGGTGACATCTGAATTTGCAGTAAACAAGCACTGGCAGAATCAAAAATAACATTTAAGAGAACCTCAAGAAGTGACTGTCGTGTTGGTCCAGACGTTGACTTAGAACACGTGAGTTTCTTACAAGCTGCAGTATGAAAGTGGCACTGTAATGACATCAAAAAGGATATTCACACCTAATAGCAAAAAAATTAGACATCAAAAAATCCGTGCTATGTTTTCCAAGGGCAGAGTGCAATTCCTGGCAATGAGGCAACAAAGAATAGCTATGCAGCTGGCAACTGAACCACAAGGTTTTAAATAGATAGTTCAAAGCCAAAGATTACTCTCTTATCCTGTGCTGTCAGTGTTACAAGGCCGTGAGGGAGGATAATGATGTACAGAGAGGAATCAAAAATGTATCATTTCAATTTTAAATTATCTACCTTTGCCTTTACAAAACCACTTTTTGGATTACTTGCAACGTGTCAATATGATTTAAAACAGTAGCTGTCTGTAGAATCCAAAGACCCCTGGTTCAGTTTTGGTGTAATCAAGAGTCTTTAGTTCTTGCAGGGCTGCCATTTTAATTTTGACATGATATAAAGTCATATCAAGTCACCAATAAAATAAGGTTCGCCTCTGGGATGAGAAGCTGTTTCCAGTCTCAGTTCACGGGAGCTCCTTAGAAGTACTTGGGGGAAAAAAGTGATTTTGCTAGGAAAGAAAAGGTCGCTCATGGGGGAAGACAGGTTAAGAAACCAGCAGAGCAGGTTGACCCTACAAAGAGCATTAGTGGGAATCTATTACACCCATACGTGAGGGACTGGAGAACCTCCAGCAGGTCAACCCTCTTACACCCGGGGTCCTTCTTTCCTCATCCCCTAATAGGAGGGTCTGGAGACAGGATTTGAGAAGATTACCAGGTCAAAGCTGGAAGTGTGTTCCCGCCAGCAGTCTAAAAGTGAAGTTAATCACCTCAGCACTTATAAGGGGGCAAGGCCTAGGAAAGATTGAGCGAGACTGCTTTCAGCAACTGGCCTGAAACCAATCACGAGCCATGTAAATGCCAAGGCTGATCCTGCGGGCAAACAAGTCCTGAGCAATGGTTACTGAGGTAACAGATGCTGGGAGATAGAGAACATACTTCTTTACACTGTCCCACACAGAACATTTCCAGCAAGTCTCGCTGGAACACTGAAGTTCTCCAGTCAAAGGTCTATACTAGAAAGAACTTTTGTTAAAAGAAAATGGGCAACAATTTGTCTGTGTTTATTTAGAAAACAACTACCTCCATTCAAATCCTATGGCAAGGAGAGAAAGTGGCACTAAGTCTTTTCCAGGGAAAAAACTTCAGTCTAGACTTAGGAAAGGCTTAGTCTAGACATGGATACCACAAGCACTGAAAATGTGACAACTTTTCTAGTGTCCTCAGTGCACAGGATCCGTGTCTCCCTTCTCACAGCAGGCAGCCCAGGAAGAGGTACAAAGCTCAATTTAGCTACCACATTACTGTACCCTGTCATGGTGCAGACTTGCTCGAAAACTTAGGAATTTATGCTGAAACTTGGAAGAAAATATCCCAACCAATGACTTTTAGGCAGAACTTGAATCAAGTCTTTAGCCCAAAGAGGTCAGCTAGTGATGGTAGAAGCATTCACCGAGTTCCTTCTGCATTTCATACATACTCATCCTTCCCTCTGCATAAAAAGGAAAGTCAGGGATTCTATTTTTAAAAACAACCTTGTTTTCATTTAAAGAAAAATCTGCACATATGCAGTTTCAATATCAAGTATTCCAGATTTTATGGGAAGTTTTTTCTTTAGTGACCTGGCTCCTCAAGTAGTGAATCAAAAGCACATCCAAAGGAGACGTATTAGAGCTCTGCAAATTATTACTACAATCCTTAAAATTCAATTCTTCAAAGCCCATTTCAAACACAAACCCCTGATTATGGCTGTAAGATTTTGGAAGGAATAGAAGTGCCTAATTTTAAAACTTGCTACCTTACCATTGCTAAGTTTATATAAATTAATTATTCCAATGCATCCTTGAGCTTTCCAGTTCACTGCTTAAAAAAAAAAAAGGGTGTAGGCTTCTTTAGACTTAAAAGACCAAAAATACACTTTTTAATTAAATTTATTTTTAATTAAAAACACTAAAAAATTACTCCGTATCTTGGTATCCCTAGTAATACTTTACAGATCACTATTATACAAAATTTTGAGATAAGGAAACCAAAACTGTTTCAATTCTTTTAAGGTTTGAATCTGCCACAAACAATGAGCAGAAAAAGCAACAGTGGGTTTTCTTTTTTTTTTTCCCCCCTTTGTTTTTAGATCCTTCAGTGAAGAGGAAACCCTTTCAGAAAGAAGAGCTATTCCTGCAATGCTACACCTCTCCATTTCAAATTGCCAAGAACAGGGAAGGCAATAGTTTGGGGACAGAGAAATCTTCTTCCAGAAGTTTAAGGACGCTCTTCTTGGACTATTTCGGTCACCAATAACTGCACTGGAATGACACTGGAGATTCCAAAGGGAAAGCTGTTATCCATCACCAGCAAGTCAGCTACGCTGAACTCTGTAAATATATCTCAGAAGAATCAAGTGTCAGACTTTTCCTACATTTATAGTACTGCGAGAACAGAACAAGGAATACAGTCTATTTAGCATTTTTTTAATGTCTTGATATGTTTCCATTCTAAATTTCAAAACTTATTCCTATCACTGAAGCGTACATTTCTTAAAACTGAGCACTTTTAAATGCAATCTCAGTCAAAAATGACCAAGAGAAAATTCAGTACCTATGTCCAAAGAGTAAGTGCTAACAGACATTCCCACCTTGAGAAAGGCCAAAGACAACAAGCTTGTTCATCAAAACCAGTTCCTCAATTTTACAACTTTCTCTTCCAGTCCTGTGGTTTCACTGGGTTCATTAAATCATATCAGTTGGTATTATTAAGTACTTGATGATAATGCAGAAAGGAACAGCACTTCTGTGGTCGGAAATGCAGCCACACAACCTTCCTGCTAATGCATAATTGGAGGCTGTAACAGCAGATGCGACCAGGATCTCCATACATATGGATCCGTGCTTTGCTTAAATCTGTCTAGGATATCTATTTCATGCTACCACTGAAAGGTATTTGTTTCTCTTCCCCCTGATTTTGGAAACCAAAATCACAAGCAGCCTCTTCAGTGAGGTCAGAGATTTGAGCTGACTCCCCACACAGCACAACTATCACAAGAGAAATGGAAGAGGAAAACAAACACAAGGTTTGTGGTGAGATGAGATCCATCCCTTAGGCAATTGTGGGATCTTCAGCTGTTTTATGCAAATCATGAAGGTACCCATATCTTTATACCTTAGGGCAGAGGGTGTAAGAAATGTAACAATCTCCCTTTTTGGGAGTTTTCAAAGTCAGTGAAGGTTAAAAATATTAAAAATCAGCAAAAGAAAAGATTTATGTCAGTATTTAAAAAATAAAATCTGCAGTTTCAATCACCTCCGTATAACACGTCTGGGAAAACAAGTTCCTTTTTTTTTTTGACTTTTTTTTAAAGTTGCATTACCACTAAGTTTAACTAGAAATTGCATGAGCAAAGCCAAGAACCCAGCCTGCTTAACAGTCAAAGAAAGAATAAAAATTACTTGTCTGGATCTACCCATTAAATCTTCTGGATGCTTTAAGAACACACCTCTTTAAAAATGCAGACATATTTCATCTTGCTTACCCCTTTAAGAAAGGCTCCAACTGCTCTTTGAACATCCCCATATTTAACTTCACTTTTAAAAACCTGTAGATTTATCACTGCCTTTTTCTTGCACTCAAAGCTAAGCTGAATTTTGTTCCAGGATCTTAATTGTACTTCTTAGGGCTACAGCTAACTAGCTTCCAAAAAAATTCTGGAGAAACATCAGTTAGAGCAGTCCAAAGGGCTGCCATCAGAAACTGTGACAGAGCAGTACAGAAAAGCTCATACCCACATCAGGGCTGTCGTGGAACAGAGTCAAACTCAATGTTTGCTCTATTATCAACTTGGCACACTCAAGGGAAGTTGTGGAAGTCTGTTGTTCAAGTAATTTAAAATTAGACTAAAAAAAAATAACAGGAGGAATAAGCCTTAGCTGTCTAGATTATGTTTCCTATAATTTTACAGGAAAATTATACAAATAGCCACAGATTTATTTTTGTGCAAGGGTAATAAGCTCGTGGGATGTCAATTACCCTAAGGTTTGATGCTTAAGGACAGAACATATGAAGAGCAGTATTATTCCCACTCTCCAAGAGTGTTCTCAGAGCTCTTGGTCGGGTGCCTGACAAAATACATTTGTCTCACTGAGTTCACAGGTCAGCACCTGAGACTTCTCAAGTGTCCCCAGACATTCCCCCTCAAGCCCTCTTCCACAAAGCTACGGAACAAGACAAAAGACAATCTTGATCCCGTTTCTTCTGGAATCCTGACACAGGGAACGTACAATATCTGTGCCAACTGGTTGGCATGTTTCCTTGCACGGATTTCAGATGGAGAGGCAGAGGTAAGCACAGAAAAAAAAAAAGGCAGGTATACAAACAAAACATAATTACAGCCCATCTGTAGTGGCAAACAACACACTGGGTGTGTTGTAACTTGGAAAAGATCAACCTTTAGGCTCTGGCACCTCTCTATTTTAGGTGTGATCATCTAATTATCTAAGAATTCAGAGCAACACTTCACAAGCTTTCATACTTTATTTGCACTAGGGAGTTTCTCTCAACAAAAGAAAAAGTTGTAAGCTACCAATATGGCTCTGAATCAAAAATATGGTCAAAAACCTAATTTTCACAAATTACTTTAATTCAGCTTGAAAACCTATCTGACTTACCATCTTCAGCTAGCAAGTTGCACAAAGAGCAGGGCTCCAGAGCATGCCTACTCTCCTGGAGTATGTTTTGTTCAGGAGAATGTAAACCATCTGTGGAGTTCTGTCGTTCATGGGGTGAAGTTGTACCACAAAGCTGCTAAAGATATCACAATTATTACAGGCTTGCAAGGAAGCAGCTAATTAGGCCTTGCCTAAGCAGGCAGAAAGCAACGACAGCTTAAACAACTACCATTTCTACAATGGTTTTTCATCTTTTTTTCCAGAGCCAAAATACACAGTTCTCCAGATTCCCTAAAAGGTGATGACTCAACAAGATAACCCAGCTTAGATCCTACTTTTTCAAATCAGCAGGGATTTTCATGTGGCATCGTTAAATCTGAGTTATACAGGTAACAAGTGCACCCAAAGATCCAGAAGGGAGATGTCTCAGACGAAAAAGGAAGGCAAGTTTACTTGGAAACAATCCTGCAGACAGAAAAGCACACACTGTCCTCACTATAAAATCTATTTACTCTTCAAAGCAGCAAGATGAAAGATTACTGAAAAAGCGCTGGACAAGATAAAGCAACAATTAATTTCAATTAGTGCCATTCAGTTTGTGCTCAGTTTCAAGTCTTTTAACTCCACCTTTTTTTAATGCCCACTTTTTGCCAGCTCGCCACCATTTTAAAGGAGAGCTATGACAGGCTCCACAAAGCCTTCATTATGAGGAAGTTCATTTGGTTGCAACACGAAATCTGTCCATTTCCAAGCAACTCCTAAATTCTCAGCTGAGGCTGCTGTCGCTTACGTGGTGCAGCACAGCAAGCTGCTCCTGCATTTTTGCTGCCTTGCCTCACTGTTCCTCTAGAACAAGAGCACATATCCTGCTGGCTTAACCTCCCGCCTTTCAGTCCTGCACTCCAGGGAAATCGATGCATTGCAGTTACGCACGCTTACATCACCACCCACCATCCAGGCAGGATTCAGCTCATCCATTGAACTATGCTCTCTTTGGCAGCCAGGGAAAGAGGTGCACGTGGAAAGCAGGAATCCCATCTGCGTTTTGAAGGGCAAGGGTAAATCAGGTAGAACAGCGGGTAACTGGAATAGCAGCGAGGCAGGAGACTGAGCTGAAATTCTTAAATCACACACAGACGCTCTAGCAAAAACCGAATACTATCACTCTTTTGTGTCCCCATCACACATATACAGGGCGGTGGGCAGACAGAACCCTGGTGATGTGGCAGCTGGTTTCTCTTTTCTCCCTAAAATAGATGATTTCATGTCAGCGTATACACTAATTTCAGTCAAAGAAAATATCCAGAACTGTCATAAACTTTTTAAAAAAGCATTTCTGACCACAGTGTGGCAAGATGGGGATAAAAAGGGAGAAGACCAAAAAGCAGTTTTGTTTGAGAGCTATTTTAAGTTCACATCTCCAGGCAGAACAGCTTTTAGCATTGCTATCCTCAGTAAGAAGCTTCAGGGTCAGTTACTTTCATTTGTTGTTTCTTCCCTAAGGAATAACTAGGTTTGCACGAATAGAGCTGCCTAGCTTGGCTTAGACCTTGCATGTGGAGGGAGGTGGAAAAAGACATGAGAGGGCTGGAAAAGACAGCAAGAAAATCGCAGTGCAAACAGTGTTTACAAATGCTGCACCACACTAAGACAATTTCCTCAGCAGCTCAGGCAAACCATTACTTTAAACCCCAAGCAATGTCTACAGAGGTGGAAAAAAGCCTGGTACCATCTCATCCTTCACTCCAAGGGTAGGTGGAAGGGCAACGATGTTCCATGCGAAGCTTCTAAGAGGACAGTAGAGGAGGTCTTTAGTTTTGCCCAGGAATTAAGCACTTGGCTGTGGACTCCAGTAAAGTCAGCCTCAATTTCACCACAGCAGAACAGCACCTCTGATGAACGATATACACAAGTAAGAGCTAGAGAGGACTCTGAGAAAGCCACTACAAACAAAAAGTGGTAATTTGGTACCCATAAAAAGGTGACAGAGTCAAAAGGAACTCAAGGACTGCCTGTTCTGAGCATGAAAGCACAGCTTTGCTGGGGCCTGGCCTACACAGCAATGTTATCACCACGGGTTTCTATTTTCATCTGGACAGTGAAAACGGAGATGATGCAGTTAGAAGTTTCTCACCACTTTATTGACTAGTTTTTCTTATTTGAAGTTCATGAAGGAATGCATAAACACTCCATTTATCAGCTGCATAAGCACGAGTGCTCAATGCCTGTTACTCCCTGTATGCCTACTTCAGTTCTTTAGATTATCATTGACACCTGTTTATTTCTTTGACCCCAAGTTTATTTGCAAGTACCATTTATGGTTGTTTTTCAGAAACCCACGCCCTAAGAGCCTGACAGATTGCCAGCTCACCTCGTTAAAAAAACCTCCTGTGGCAACAGCTTTCTTCCACTGCTGACCAAGGCTGTGTTTGAACTGATGACCCTAAACTGAAGGCCTTCACATGTTGACTATGGGCTATGCCAAGTCAGCCTGTAACCCCTGAACACGGGGAATTCTTGAAATGGAACTTCTTTCACTGTGGCATCTGTTATTCCCCTAGAAAAGCAGAAGAGCTGGTAAATATGCTTTTACAGTCATCTTTAAGCCCCTAGAAATTACTCTCCTTTCTTTGTCTTGACATGCCTTTCCTCCTCTTGAACATTCAGAATTTTCTATTACCCCAGCACATTTTAGAACACATTCTTTAATCCTTTTGTTGATTGACAACTTCACTTAAGATTTTATCTTCACCCTCTTGGGATTACTTACATGGTCAAACTCTGCTCTTCAAATAGCTTGTAAAGTGAGGACTGAACAATAAGGGGTGGGAGAAATGAATTTAGCATCAGACAGACAGAACAATTCTGGCTCCTAGGGTTGGGCAAGCCTTGGAAAAGACAAGACTTCTTGCCATCATACTGCAGATCACCTGCCAAACAGTAACAGAAACGCCCCACAAAACATAACAAAAAAAAAACACCCCAACAACTAAAAAGACCACAAAAAACCCCCCCAACCACTTTCAGATCCAGTTACCACCCTGAAATGCAAAGGAACAGGCAACACCACAGCTGATAGCCTCCACCCTAGCTACAGCAACAGAGCCTGCCAACCAGCTATTTATCAAGAATCCACAGCCACATGAGCTGGAAAACACTCCTCTCTTCAGACTCTTGCCAACTGTCCCAGCTCAGGTTAATACCAAAACCCCAGTCTGGGACGTGCAGAACCTGTGACAGGCTTCACTACACTGAGCATACGACTAAAAAGGCGCTGCTTCAACACCTCGTCAACTTAATACTTCTGTTAGGTCTAATATTAGAATATTCTAAGTCCTTTAGTAGTAACTGCTTTCATTAGCCTTTAAATAGTTTTTCCATGGCAGTATTTCTGATTTCTCTCTCAGTCTTCAAGCACTGGGGCACACAGCTGCCTCACTGTTTTCTGAGGATGGCACAGGGAGAAAGACTAAGGACAATTAATAAAAACCAAACCACAGAGGCCCAAAATCCAAAAGGTTCTGCCAGCATAGCACTGAAGAGCACCCAAGTGTCAGAGCGTGCACTCTCCTGGCTCAGGTTTTTGCCACAATATCAGGTCACATGCTGAGCTCTGCACATGCACATGGGAAAGCAAGTTCCTTCCTCCGGAGTACCAAGCTCAACAGGACCTGCATCCACAACAGGGTTCCCAGAGGCTGCCAGAGAAGCTTCCTCTTCTGTTGATGCACCCTAGACGCACAGAGATGGTAAGCCTTGGGTGCTATTAAGAGGGGATGCTACAATTACCTTCATTCTCCTCTATTAAAGCTCTTAAGATTAATCATGGTGCACCAGCACCTTTTTAACCACTCTGATGAGAGGCTTCTCCAAGCAGTGCTCACGCATAGACCTGCTCCCTCCAAAGGTGCTTGCTACAAACCTTGAATTCCTCCTCTCCACAGCTGATGTGCTCCCAGCCTTGACAGAACAAAACAAAATGAGGGAAACACACGAGCCTTTCAAGTCTAATTTCTGAAGCCTTTTAGACACTGAGAACAAAACTGTTTGATCGGCAACAAGCAGACAGGAATGGCTTGGTCCTGAAAAGACTCTGAAGGGAGAAGGAAAACACAGCACAAAGATTTGTTTCACTACTGCTGCTCAAGGACCTAAAGATAACTAACACGAGTTTGTCTCAATTTGTGGTACCTTACATGCCTTCTTGACCAATTCTTGACCCAGAAAAAAATACCCTAGAGGGACAGAGAGGAAACTACATGAATATTTATGCTCTTTAAGAACAATAATACGTGTATTGAAATATGCAATATATAAACAGTTTACTAAGGGTCAGATTTTGAGTGTTCCATTGTCCAGCCAAAATTTTTTGTTTATAAACTATTATATGAATCACTCTCTTTAAAAACCTGTCGGCCTCCTGCTGAAAACAAGCAAAGTATTAGTCCTTGAAATCTCACACAAGCAGTAATTATTTTTAGACTAAAGGATACTAAGTGAAGGTTATGAGGCGAGCAATGTCATTTGCAAATAAGCTCTCTGAAGCAGGAAACATCTGAATTTGGGCCTGCTGCTGTTCAAAACAAGTTATCTAGCATTCCTAGCCAAAGGCACATTTTACACACACAAAGGTGCTGGTTTCCAGAAACAAAACACAGCTGCCACCCCTGAGCACCTGCAATAGACACCAACAGAAGACAGACCCCACTCCTACCCAATTTGAAGCTCAGAACCACATGGGTACTTCGAACAGGGAACAGGAAAGGAGGCTACACCCAAAGTAAGAGGCAGCAAAAGGATCCATCCCTCCTTTCCAACAACAGACAGGTACAGCCACGATTTCAACTCATTTTAACACAACCACGGAGATTCACGTGAGCTCAAACGCGGCCCTCAGCCCAGACCAGTGGGGCAGGAGGAAGGTGGAATCAAATGGTTATGCTGGACATACCTATCCCTCTTCCATCAAACAGACCACTGCCCTGCTTCCCATCACTAGTGGTACACGTTAGGAGCAGTCAGAGTACAGAAGGATGATGAGTCGCCCTGCTGTACTACGGGCAATTTGAGATTCAAGGAATAAATATCGTTCCTTCCCAGCCTCCAAATTAGATTTCAGCGGAGGAAAGAAGACTGACCTGCATATTCCACATTTTTGTGCCAGCAAGGAAGAACAGGTTAGTACAAGAGCCTCTGGAAAATATCCTGTCAGAAGCTTCCCTGTACGGGTCATATTTCTGGGCTCATTCTCTTATCCTTGACAAAAGCTGTTCCGCAGAGCTATGTTCATTTCACTAAAACAACTTTTTGGGACTGTGGGGAAACCTATGAATATCAGAAGTGCTTTTTATGGGTAAGTGGATTTCCACCACCATCACCCTCCCATGTATATTTATTTTTCAGATTACTCAACACATGAGCCTTTGGGCACTTCATATTCAAAAGCAGTTATTTGTTTATTTCAAGTTCCAGCCTTTTTTACTATTGTTATTGTTCCCCACATATACTCCCTTACCCTGACTACTTAGAGGACTAAACACTAAATGCAGCAGCATTTACAAGACTCAGGACCTTGCCAGCTCAGAGTTCTTCGCATTTTATCACACACTATGTCTCTCAGCACATAAGCTCTTATGTAGGTTGTAACCAGCCGCATTACTTTTTAAACAATTGTTATTTAAGAAAAAAACATAATATTTGGTGGTGCGTCCCAAGAAAGGCATAACATTTGCAGCTGTTGTTCATTTGAGACAAACCCAACTTCTTCTAGAGCTGAGGTCAGTACATGGGCACCTCAAAACTCCTGAATGGAGGAACTAAGCTGAGAGGCAACAGCTCCACACGACTTTAAGACATAGCTTCAGTCTCTTCCCATCAATCATGAGTACTTACATTTATGGCTCAGCATTTTCTTCAGTAGGGCATCTCCCCATCGTGCTAGACGAGTTCTAGACTAAATTCATTAGAAACTGGAACCAAACTTTTTAGTCTTACACATACTCTCAAACGACCAAAAGAGTAACTGATTTCAGCCTGTTACTCTCCATCCTAGAACAGTCTGAAACCATGACCAAATTTCTGAGCCATCTAAGTTCCAAACTTAACACACTTAGCTAGAAAAGATTTTGATTTTTCTTATCAATTTCTTCAACAAGAGACTTGTCATGACTTACAATTCTTTGTACCAGTTGTGGTTACCAAGCTCTGCAAGACGGAAGAAGTGTTAGAGTAATACTGCTTGAAAAATCCTAGGATCATAGAATGGTTTGGGGGTTGGAAGGGACCTTAAAGATTACCTAGTTCCAACCCCCCATCATAGGCAGAGACACCTTCCACTAGACCAGGCTGCTCAAAGTCCCATCCAACCTGGCCTTAAACACTTCCAGGGATAGGGCACCCACAGGTTCCGTGTGCAGCCTGTGCCAGGGCCTCACCACCCACACAGTAAAGATGTTTCTCTTAATATCTAATCTGAACCCTACTTGCACAGGAAAGGAAAAGATCTACTGTCACTCCCCTACATCAGCCTGAGCCCAGCTCCAGTCGGGAAGGAAAGAGCACCAGTGGCCAGCAGACTTATCCAAGTTGTTCTCCTGGCCTATCTTTTCTGGTGATGCTATAAAAAGCCTTCTTCGAACAGCACAGCTTCCCTTCCCAGCTCTTCCTGGGGGCTGCAACTAGATGATCTTTAAAGTTGCTTCCAACCCCAAACCATTCTGTGATTTTACGAATTCCCAAACATTCTTCTCAATTAAAAAGCACCACAAACACTTAGAAACCACTTAGTGAACGTTAAGCAAACCTGTTGCTCTCCTACACAATAACCTCGCTGTGCCCTGAACTTGAAAGAGTCCTTATGAGAACGTTCCTGAATCCGGAAGGAAAGCTTTACAGTAAGCAGTAAATAAACATATGACTTGGGGCGCTTTTAAGAGGCTACTTCACTTGATAAGGTGATGGAAATAACGCTGATAACATCCTAGAAGGATGAAATCCCAGGTTATCTTAACAGCACAAGTGGCAGTCTAGTCTTTCCCATATTGCTACTGCTTTAAGACCAGGGGAGTTGAGGGAGGCAGTAACTCCAACTCTTCCTGAACTTTAGCACAGAAGGATAATCTCCCTTCAAGGCCACAAACCAACTGCTTACCGTCTTCAAAGAACTCTTAGCTAAAGAGCCAACCAGAGGAGCAATGTGACCAGAAATTGCCCGGGCAATGGGTAGACAAGGGATTTGCAGATTTGCTCCATTATGTACTGAGTCACTTTGGTAGTTTTATAGCAGGGAGATTATAGAATTCCCAGCTAGCACGCCAGTTCCAAGGGGACATTTCACCTTGCATCCTATAAATCTCCATCAAGATATTTGTACAACTGTGGATTAACAGGATCTTAGACAAGAAAACACCTTCACTTCACAGTTAGTGAATAGACTCTACTGCCAATATTTCTTTGAGACCCAACTGCTTGTGTTATGCCCCTGCTAAATCCATTTGTGAAGTCTGATCAACAGGGACCAGCCTCAGAGAGAACCATCTCTAGGTTTACTGTGTTAGTGAACAGCAGCCAAGGCTCACACTCTGAGCACACTGCAAAACTGTAAGACTTTAGTCCTAACTGTCACACAAACAAAACTGTCCTTCAAAAGGAACTTTCAGAACTTTCACTGTAGAGCTCTCTGTCTATCCCACATCATCTTTCCTTTGAAAAGGCAACAGCTTATTCCAACTAATGGAGACTTATCAATAAAATATTTTGTTTCACACAAAGCCACAGCAAGTGGCTTAGCTGAAGCAAAGTCCAAGCCTTTGATCTGTGAAAGAATATTACCTTAAGATTCAAATGGGGATCTCTAGCACCAGTGCTGGAAAAACTAAGGGAGACAGAACATCAGCAGAGAAACTGAGGCAGGAGTTGAAAGTAAGATCTTAAAGCCCTCTCTCTATCCTCAACCCCGGAACCCCTGTGATCAGGTTTATTTTCCAATAAACCAATTTGTTCAGAGTTAGAGGTTTTCAAGGATTCAAGCTTCTCATCATATGGTTGAATTTAACTTCAAGCTTATTCTTGGGTCTACCGATTTATTCCTTGAAAATGATAAATCATGAACAAAAAGAAAGAAAACCCTAACACTAAACCCTTTATTTCTCAAATTACCCTGATCACATTGGCAGAGCCACTAAATGACATAACAGGTGGCTGTATGACACAAACGAATCCAAATTTTAAAAGCTGGTACCTTGGTTTTATGGCACTTCACTCTTTAGTACTTCTACAATAACCAAAGTTTTTTAGCCAGTTCTTCAAAAATGCACATCTCACCTCTAACCATTTGTTCTGAGATAGGCCTATAATGGTCTATCAGATGAGCTCTTCTCAGAAGACCTTGATATATCTGCACATCTAAATCCTACCGAGCCTTAAGAGAATTTGAATCCTGTTTTCCTCAGGCCCTCCAGAAGCATGCCGCGCCACAAAAAGCCAGCTGTTCCTGCTGAAACTGTTCCTAAATTCTAGAAAGGCTTCCTCAGAGACTGGGAGCATACCTAGGAGTGCAGGGCAATACATCCTCACATTTTAGGACGGCACCAATATTCTTGATCAGTGTAAGAACAGCTTCCACTCATGCAGGTATCGACACTGCCAGAAACCTTCACAGTAAAACAACAGTCATAAGCAAGGGCACTTGCCACAAATCCCAAAGTAAAGAACATTCTCAGCCAAGTTCTGTTGTGTGCCCTGCCCATCTGCCTCAGCCCATGCCATCAACCTTCCTTCCTTATTCCTACAGATGCCAGTCCAGACCTTCCCATGAGCAGTATAAATTCACTTCACAGTTAAATGCAGCCCTCCTCAAGGGGAGGATGCGCACGCACAAACACATTCTGAGCGCACACAGCTCTCCCCAGCCAGTCTGTAGCACTTCAACACAGGGACACAAAGATCTGGCTCTTGGAGAGCACTATCAGTCCTGTAACAAAGTCCAGGGCAAGCTGACAGCAGCCGGCGATAGAGCCAAGCCCTCTCCTAGAAACATCGGCTCCGTGGTTATCTGCCTCGCACAGAGCGCTTTGTGCTCCTCCAAACATGGAGCTCTCCCGACAGGAGAGGAAAAAGGCTGAGAGAGCGAGAGGCAAAGCGGCTGTTTTGGTTTATGGGCTGTGGCCCAGGAAAGCAGATAGCCCTGGCACAAAAGATAACAGCACAAACATTAGAGCAGTCCTTGGGAACAGAAGGGGAAAAGGTTTGTTACTTGTACGGTCAGCGAGATGCTGCATTTCTACGCCTCGCTGCAAACCACAAAAAGGAGATGTGCCCTTCCCATTTAGAGGGATGGCCGCAGGGAATTAAGTACCCAGAAGTTTTCTTTAGGATTCCCTTATTCCATCCTACCGCGTTCAAAGCGATGTTTTTAATGCATGCTTCAGACTTCTCTTCCATTTGTAGCAAACAAATTTTATTTAGACAGGATTTATGTGCACATAATTGCTGAAAGCAATACCTAAAAACAGTTTTTAAAGAAGAGACTAGAATAGTGCACCTGCGTCAGAACTGGACTAGTGTCAGCAGGCCTGCCCTCAGCCAAAGGATGCAGTAACCCCACCAAGTCAAACGTTACCATTTGGTGCCTCTGCTTCTGTTTCATAGGAGAAAAACAGAATTGCAATAAATGCAGGTTTGTGAGAGGAAGAGCTCTCCCCAGCTGTCAAGTCTGAACTCCAAAGGCAAAAGTGTTTCTACAAACCAGACTGCATGCACGCCCTAATAACTATTACACTTCTTCAAATCCAGAAGTGTTCTCTTGTTCTAGTAAAGTTTATAAATGTATTTTCAGCACAAGAGAAAACCAGCCATGCAAAGAGAAAATCCGAACATGACACACTGTCAAGCTGACAAAAATAACACTGAAATTTGCCTCGCTCTGTTAGCACAGCACACACTTGAGTAGAAACCTGTAAGCAGTAAAGCATTTTCAAGGAAACAAAAGCCAAGATAAGGGCATTTCTTCCATGTGCCCAAATTAATCTCCACTGCTTAACCATAACACAAGCAGTGAGCATAAACCTGGAAAAGAGCGAAGAAATTAGAGTTCAAACCGTAACTGTTGCTGCAGATACACAAACAGATGAAACACAACTAAAAAATTCTATTAATGCAAACTGCAAGCACTGGATAGTGCTGCTCTAGACTCTATGCAACAATAGTAGGAAATGGAAGTATCTTGCCTTTTTCAGTCAAAATATACAAAACACGAACACACCATGAACACTAACCACCTTCCAAGCAGCTGCTCTTCCACAGAAAAGCAGAGGAAACTTTCACCTCTGATAAAACCTCCAAAGCCAAAGCTGTTTCAGTAAGAACTAAGCAGCGCCCTTTCCTCTCACAGTTCAGATCCAAACTTCTGCTTCCCACCATCAGAAAACTGGCACCTACTGGAAAAGCACAAAGTAAATGATTCACTTTCTCTCTGATAACCACGCAGCAGATTGTTGCTACAACTAGAACAGACGAGAAGAGAATTGGGAAAATGTGGCTTTTACTTGTCCTTAACCAGAGATCTGGAGTGCATATGGGGGCTGAAGACACAGCTCAATCCCAGAATAAATACCTCCTAGGCCTCCAGTCTGGACTCGTAGTTCCAGCTTAGATGTGGGAGCTCTGCTCTAACCGGCAAGGAGGGGATTTCTGTCTTTAGGAGAGAAGTTACCACAGCACAGGTTAATATCAGCCAGGGCACACAGTCTCATTATGATTATTTTTACTACTGCTGTTTACCAGCAAAACCCCAAGTTGTGCTTGCATATCCAGCAAGTCAGCCATTCAAAAAACCCTGCTTGGAATCTGTGAATGTATCTCAGAGGAAGCTGTGAAAGAACCAGCCAGATCAGGGAAAGGAGCAAGTCATTTGCTCATTTAAGTGTTTTAAAAAGTCAGAACTGAGCCAAAAAAAGCAACCATACACACTTTCTTCAGCTGGCAAACCACATACTCTCACATTATGCTCTTAAGTAAAAGAAAATAGTCCAGGGGTTGTTTCAATTTCTTTTCAAGCTCCATCACCAGCGACAATACTGGTCTTGGAACCATTCACTGATTATCCCTCTATAAAACCAAAAGTGAGGGCTTCTACATATCATATACAGGAGAACCTCCCACTCATCTAGAAGTGTTAAATACAGTTGTAAAATCTGGGCTCCTTCAAAAGTCCGATAAAAACACAAGTCAGGTTTACTATGGTGAATAATCCAGCATAAAAAGACATAAGCCACGTAAGGCTGCTGGGCTCACTTCCCTTCTGAGTGCAGTAGTACTAATTTCATTTTTTTCTTTTTACTGTTATTGCATCCTTATTAGCATGCCAAGCAGGAGCAGGAAGAATTCCACAAGTTCCCATACACTAGCCCTGGCAAACTGAGCTGCCTTTTCCATCAGTTAACTTGAAACACACAAAGAAAGGTCTCTGAGACACTACCTGACAACTCGTGAAATTCATTTCCATGAATTAATTTACAAGCAAATAACTCGGTGTGACCAGGAATTAACACAAACAAACAGAAACCAAAGGCACACAGGAACAAGCAGGGAAGAAACGCTCTGCAGTCAGACTGGCCAATATTAAAAAAGCACACCCGAGGGCAGAGTGATTTCCAGGGAGGAAATCCACCCACTGGCAAACATCAGAACTAGATGGAGCACATGCTCTCATGCCAGAAGCAGAATGTAACATATTCCAATATGAACAACTGCTTCGCTCACTGCATATTGATCCTCAGATATCAACTGCAATTCAGTTCAAGTCTGTAACTCCTGTTATTGGACTATTTATTCAATAGTTTGCACTGTATGAAACCGCTCATGCATTGATTTTCCCTGCCTCCATTTTTTTTCTCACCTGTTGTAGCAGGACACCCTGAGAAAGCACCACAGGTATGACTGTTGCCAGAACCAGAATTACACCAAAAAGTGTTCTACTGTGTATTTCAGTGCAGCTCCCAGGACCAGCCAAGTTATATAAAATTCAGGCACTGGTTAGTCATATAGTCTACATATGTTTTTTTAAAGGCAGTAGTTGGGATGTTTGCAGGGAACAACCCAAATTTAGTCCATACCCGAGATCTGTGTTCATTGCATTGACAAAGCCACTACACAGCCATAAACTCCATTTCTTGGTTTTCTGAAAAAGAACACTTAATGTTACAAAATTACAAAAGGGGCTGGTTAATTACCTCGGGATTGCCCTGAGGAACAGAAGGCCTGAACAATAGAAACATTCAGACAAAAAAGGATAAAATACACACTGAAGCAACACTTTAAAAAAAGATTCTGTAAATCCTAAAAGCAAAACAGGCTGCCCCCACTAGGTCAGTCCTCTGAAAAGGTCAAACACCACCTAAAAACAAGAGTACAAAGAAAGAGACCATAACAGAGCAGAATACTGTATTCTTATTTCTCAAGTTATGCAGACTGCAGTAAAATAACGGAATTTGTCCATGTTCCCTCCCCATGAATCAGGACTCTTTCAACACTTAAATCAGAATGATAATTCCACCAACAAATATTGCAGAATCAAACACTGAGGCTCTTGCTATATATGATTTTGTTAAAGGAACAGAAGTAGTTCATGGGGGGCCATCAGGTGCGACAGACATTCCAGAAACACTGGAGGTGTCAAAGAAAAGCTTCAGGAACGCTGTAGGTAGGTAGAAAACACACCACCCACTTCAGAAACAAACAAGCATTCTTGTGGCTAACCTCCAAATTCTAGCAGATCAGATTTTATAATGTATCTGTAAATCACCAATCTCTTTAAAACAAGCAAGCACAGAAGGAAGAGGCGTCTTTGTCACAGAAGGGGCTCAATGCACACATCCCTAGACATAACTCCCAGCAGGCTAAACTGCCAACTTCCCCACCAGCCACCCAAATTTTAAATTGCACAGTGTATTAAAAAGGGTTTCAGGCTCACTCGACCAGCATTCACCTTCCCACAAGCAGCATTACCAGGTTTGCCTGCTTGGGCAAGTGTCACACAGCAGTGGTTCCCATTCAAAAAGTCACCAGAGAAATGAAGTACAATTAATATTTTCAGCAAGGGATACTTACGCTTAAAAAATCCCCTAGGGTTCATGACTCTTTTGGGAAGGGATGAGAGGGTACAAATGTTTATTTTGCCTTTTAATACTGTTCTGCAAGTAGGCATTTGGACACACTGTATGTGCCAAGTGGCACAGTTACAAGCTATCACAATTTTCCCAGGCCTGCATCTATTCACACCCACACTGGTATCTTGCAAGTCCATACCCATATGCATATGTAAAAACAGATGTAGGACTTCATTAGTGCATGTATGAATATTCATTAGTTGCTATTCGTGCCCACAAACACATATCACATCTGCAAGACAGCAAAAGGTTCCCTCTTCCTGCTCCTGGGATCAGTATGTTAAGAGCCCTAGGTTCTTACACTAGCTGTGTCCATGCTCATGAAGGCCAACTCCAGAACAGTAACGCTGCATTTCATTTATCTCCCTTCAGAAACTGAGGGGACAGAGCCCATTACCTGTTTGGTAAAAGGGCACGAACACCTGGAGATGAAAGAATTTCAGCGTAGTGTGAGATCAATAGCATTTTCACCGCTTGAAAAGGTAATGCTGCTTTCCTAGGTAAGGACAGACTACAGACGGAAACCCCGTCATGCTGCAAATGCCTGATCTCACCTAGAGAGCAAAGTACAGGAGAAAGGCAGAAAAGCAACCATCAATATCAGAGTCCTGAGTAGTACTGAGTACGTACAGGATGGAGTCCACCCTGGTTCGTGTGCAGGTGAAACAGGAAAGCAAGCTGGGTCCTTCCTTTCAATTTCTCTTTAGGCGTCATGAAGCTGAGTAACATTCGGACCCATCAGGCTCAGAACCTCTGATTTTTCTCCAGAATTTGTTTAAAGACTGCACTGACTCCACCTGGTTTACGATCCTCCTTCCCAGAGCAGGCAGGGCACCTTATTTCAAATTTCTCTGCAGAGACACAAGAAACTCCATTCCTGAGGGTGGCTGCTCATCCGAGCAGTGAGACAGGTCACCTCCCGTCATCCTCTGGGTACAGCCAGGATTTAAGTCAATTCCATCCCAGTGCTTCACATAAGTCCTGGCATAGTCTGCCCCTCCTGTTTACATGAAATCAGCATCCCAAGGCCACACTAGGGTAAAAGGTGCCCTCCTGAATCAGTGCCAACCCTTTGAAGGAATCATAAAAGAGGCACTACATGGCAAGACATCTCAGCCCAACACAAACAGGTACTTAAATATCCACCTGAAATCTAACTTCACAAAAAAAAAAAAAAGGAACACAGTGTTTTAGGGTTCCAACATTTCACCAAGCTGCTCCTAATCACCACTTAACAGGAATATGCAGCCATGTGTTCAGTTATTAAAAGCTTCATTTTTTTTACATATTCAGTAGTAATTAAGAATGAGCAAGTAGCATATAATTTGCTAGCAAAAATATGATGAGGTCATGTACAGGAAGAGGCAAATTTTGCTATAAAAACAGTAGGTACAGGCAGAAGTGACAATGTTCACAAGTGCCCAAGCACACCTGAAAGAGTTGGCAGAGCTAAGAGGGAAAGCAGACAGCAGCTTACAGAAAACTACATTAAGTACTGCTCCTTTTGATTCTCAGCTGGGGCCCTGGAGACACAGAACAGTCAGAATATGAGCCTAGGAACCAAAACCCTACATGGGAAAGGAATAATGCTTCAACAGAAATGATGATTTTATGGCACCTAATCTAACCACTACATGTATTTTCTCTCCTTTATTAATTTGCATCTCTTGCCTCTTTCTCTCCCAAAAGCTTGCAATACTTCTCTTGGAACATTCCTGCCTATGTCCTCCCAAATACAACATCATTAAGCAACAACTTTTCCTTGTCATTCACCACTAAATCCTCCTCCACGACTAGCAATGCCACCGTGGCAGTTATGGACTCCACAGCAAACCCACCTGGTGTCACCATCTTTTATTCCAACAAGGCTATTTTTAAACCCCGATCAGTTTCCTGAGAAGACTCTATGCACTCTCAGACAGCTGTGCTGTGACAAGAGCAGGCAAAGAGGACACAGAACCCGACTACTTAAAAACCAAGCAACTGGAGAGCAGGGGCACTACCCAAGACACTCCTAAAAAAATCCTGTAATTGTTTTTCCTTTTGTATTTAGTTTCAGTGATGGCTTCTGTTGTTTCAGATCTGAAGAACCTGAGGGCCTTAAAGCCTGTCTATTTACTGAAAAGGAATGCACTTCACTGCACAATGTAGCCATAGGAAAGCTGCAGCTAAAGCCTGTTTAGAAAACAATGAACAATTGTCTTGATTTAGTATCTTCAGATCTGTAACTCCACTACTATCAATATTTAAACCAAGGGTAAAAAACAACTTCTCATAGCAAGCACTACATACTCACTTTATCCCACTGGCTCTGCAGTAACAAAGCTTAGTTGAGGAAAGTCCTGGTTCTAATAATGCTGCCGTATCAGAAAAGGCAGGAAAATCGTTTTATAAAAGAAAAGCAGAAGTCAAACAAGAAAGGAATTTTGTTTGTTTGTTTCTAGAGCTGCCTTTTTATTTAAGAAAACACATTGGAAAGCATAAAAACCTCAGAAGAATGAAGCAGACAACAGTGCCCTGAGGGAAAGAGAAAGAACACAGACGCTGCGTTCCAACAGCAGACAAGAGTTATTGGACTGTAGATCGCTGAGTGCTGCAGAACCAAAGCCCCCCAAACCCAGAAGTATATATTTATGATTATACCTGGGCTGTCTTCTTAACAGCTGCCAGGCTACAGTACACCTGCTAAGCACCTATTTCATTCTGTCTATGGGGTTTCCTAAGTTAATTTAACACCTGCAAAAGAGAGTCGGCACATCTTGCAGGAGCCTGGGGATAGCAGTGATTTACAAGATCACATACAAAGGTGACAAGCAGCAGCTATTACACTTCCATTGGAAAATCAAAATAGATCTCTGAACAAACTCAGGACATCTAAACTGCTTATCCCCTAACAAAAGGGCCTCCCAGAAAATATTTTCCTAAATACCAATCACACATGGATTGTTTCACTAGAGCACACATTCAAGGTCACTCAACCCCCCAAATCCGACTTTCTCATCTAGCTGTTTTCTGTGGATCCTCAGATCCAGGACCCTTAAAAGCTTTTTCTCTCTTCATAGCATCCTGTCCAAGCCCTAGCAAAGCCTGCTACATTTTGCGGACTCCGGCATTAACCGATGCTTCGCCCTACATTCACCCAAATTCCCTCTAACAGCAAGGCTATTTAATGGATTT
Source organism: Gymnorhina tibicen (assembly GCA_013399875.1). Classification (NCBI taxonomy): domain Eukaryota; kingdom Metazoa; phylum Chordata; class Aves; order Passeriformes; family Artamidae; genus Gymnorhina; species Gymnorhina tibicen. The sequence continues at coordinate 1,298,874 of VXAZ01005694.1, read as the reverse complement.
CCCCAGCAGCCTTGGGAAAGCGCATGCCGTGTACCAGATGTTCACTCACCCAGAAGCTCGCAGCCTGCCACCAAGGGGAAAAAAAGGTGGGCAACAGCTCTTAATTCTTCCGTGTCTGGCTGAAGAGCGCTCTCCCTCCTGCGTGCTGCATTCCGTAGAGCCACTGCAGTGCTCAGAGCAGGCAGACTTGCAGGAGCAGCTGGAAAACAGCCGTGCTCTCCTATGCTGAGCAGAGGTGTCCATCCCAGAGCCAGGCTGGTTCTTGCTCAGCGAACGTATCTTCTACAACCCCCTTACCAGAGGGCGGGTCACACTGACAAGTGGCCATTGGAAGGTGGTAGCCAGGCCAAGAGAGGATAATAAAGCCAGAAAAATTGCCTGCGTGTGTGTAGGAAGGGAAAAGAATAAGTGGAGCAAATAATGAGTGAAAGAATGGAGTCAGTATGCAAAGAAAATTATTTACTGAACAGACTATTCGTGCTGCTGACCTCAGTCCATTCCTCTCCAAGTCTTAACTCCTTACAGTCAGGGCTTTGCCTGGGAGAGGAGGTCACAGCTCATCTTCCCCCCCTGCCTTCCCGTGAACCATTCTAGGATGTAATCACCAGATCCGGCAGCTGAGGCTCCAGCACCGCGCTGCTGCTCCGTTTCACAGCTCTAGGAAGTTCTCACAAATCACAACACGCATACCAAAAGCCTGGTTGGTCCATCATGTTTTCCTCCTATACCTGGCAAGACAAGCCCCTCTAAACCCAGAGCTGAAGAGGGTGGCCAGAGTTCATATCACCACCATTTCTAAGACCTTCACAGAAAGGAGCATTTTTCTGCAGTACCTGAATATTATCAGGTTATAGAAAGCTGATGCCTGCCAAACATTCTTTTCCACAACAAGGACTGCTGCATGCAAGTTAATCTCACACCCATGACCTTGTTCTTGCCACCTAAGGATTTTCCAGTCATAGCAAACTCCATAGACACTGCACACATTTAACTGTGGCATGAACTCCAATGTTACAGCAATTTGTATTTCACACAGCAGCAGCTATCCCATCAAATGATAATAGTAATATCTTCTGCATTTCTACTTGGAGAAACAGAACAATACAGTTTGTTACACATGAAAAAAAAATGTTTGAAGTCATTACTGCATTTGAGAACAGGCTCACAGAATCTACTTGGCTCTCAGATTCCTTGATACTTATTAAGGACATTCTTTCCATATTGGAGCCTATGTGGTGAAGCAAGCAGCAAACCCCACTAATATCATGCAATACGCAATGTAACAACCCAGCATTTAATTCACAGCACTGGAAACGCCTTCTACCCCACACCACTGTAAAGAAACTTTTCTAAATACATAAAGCCCCTGACTTTGCAGACAGGTTGAAAGCTGCTCTTGTTCTTCTGCCATCTGCCAAAGGACTCCATTCAGTCAAGTCAGGAATTAACCCTAAGCATTTGCAAGTGCCATTGTGGCAAATGAAGCACAATTCTAGTAAATAAGCCAAACTAGCTTAAGCTAAGGCAGCTGTTAGAAGAACCAAGCTCAGCTACCCACTCTTGTGAATCATTTCCTGAATTGCCGTAATTAGCACAGCATTGTAAGGCAATTCATGCTCAAATCCAACAGAAGAAGTCAACGCTCATCTTAATTTACTATGTTAATCTCAGAGCACTTGATTCCCAGCCCATTATGAGTCTTCCCTTCAAGATGCACCTCTGCTGTGACACCACCAGGAAAAGGAAGAACTGAGACCAGAGTTCAGCAGGCACTGGCCTGTTGGGTCACGTCCGACCTGTGCATCTTGAACCTACTTGGCCATGTCCTTTCATCTCTTTTCATGACCATCTCTTTCAGCTTTGATGTGTACTTCACATTTCTGAAATTCTTTGCTTTCTCCAAAGTCTAGAACCAAAGCACTCTGCTCAGCAGCTGAATGCACCGACTGTGAGAGAGCATCATGCCCAGAAATTACCATCACTGCTTGCACGAATGCTAAGAAAAATTCACCACCGTTTTCCACTACCATCAAAAAAGTCTTGACTGCCTGGCCTGTTTCCCTGTGTGCTGGTTGATCCCTATAGCTTTACGAAACCTGTTAGCTTCTCTCACCTTTGGAGAGCCAGACTTTTGATATTATAAACCTTGAGCTCATTGAGAGTTTGATGAAGCATAAAATAAGCATAGTTTTAACAGTCAAATGAACAACAAAGGGCCTTTTGTGATAGCTGGAGAGTATGGGAATGGAGCAGCAAAGGAATTAGGACTTAGAAAAAGACAACCCCTTATATGTGGAGGTGACATCCTGCGATTTTTGATTAATCATTTGATTTATCAGTGATATGATGTGACTTCAAATGAATACAGTAACTTTAAGTCTTGTCCTGACATAACCCATCTGAAAACTTTAGATCTAGACAGAAAATTATATAAAGTAGAATGGCTACAATGCTGGAGGAGTACAACGTGATAAGGAAATCTGACCTCTGGAAAAACATTTTCTTTGAATTTTTTTGGCAGAGGGTAAACAGTAAAGTCCCCAGGTTTTTGGCACAAGGAAGGAAGACTTACAAAATGCTTCTCTTTAAAGAAGTAAATTTATTTTTCTTCTGTAATAGTACCTTACTGCTGCATGGGAACTACAGTTCCAAGGTGACTATCTCAAGATGAAGCTCACCTTAAGATGGCAGAATTCACCACAGGTGAAAACAAGTCATCTTTTTATAGCACAGAATGAAGGACAGTGCACAGCAGCCCCTGAAATAAAACATTTGGCTTTGGCAATATTTCAGCTTGGGAACATACACAATTTAAACTAGAGAAGCTCTGAGGAAGAAAAACACGAAGTAAACAAGTCGCCTTTAACACAGTTTCAGCCAGCCTTGGAGAACAGAAGATACAAATGTATTTTTTCAATCTAGTCTTTCAAAGGATCACTAAACATTTTCATTCCTTCTACCCTAACACTGCAGCATTTTAGAAGACTGTTGCTTCAGTAACTATTTAAAAATAAACTCTCCAGAGAGCACATGGCACTAAAAACAAGCCTCTCCAGGCTGATGAGACATCTAGACAATGGTCCAGAAAAGGGCACATTAGCAGAAGAATTCTCTTAAGGAGGAAGCAAACATCTCAAGTGACACTCTGCAAGCAATTTAGCTGGTTTCGATCACAGCTGATACTATACCATTTCTAAATTAGCATTAAGCAATTCCTCTCCAAGAAAAGAGCACAGCAAACTGCACAGCAAACAGCCCATGAGGCATATTCTGGACACATTCCTTGTTCCTACTGGCTCATGGCTCTTGCTACCAAAATGTGTGAGCAGCCCTATTATCTCTGGAAAGTCCACAGCATGTTTAGATTCTGTTTATAAGCAGCAAGACAAGTGACACAAGATCTGGAAGAAACCTGAAGTACCTGGAGCAAGGCACTGGCCTCCTCCAGGCTCAAACTAGACACAAAGGCTAACTCCAAACCAGTTTTCCTTTACAATCAGCACAGCAAGAGGCACAGCTCTTCTGAATGGGAACCGTGCCTAATTAATGAATTAGCGATTTAGTGTAGCAAAGTGAATCATCAAAAGCATGGCACATTCTCCAAAGCTGTTTACCTTCCTGACACAGAAAAACCATACTAGACTTTCTCAAATGGAGCAGAAGCAGAACTCTGTTTATGCCAGATGGAGTACCATATACCACGTACACAGACTGCTATTAAAGAAATTACTTTCTGCCACAAAAAAAGCCTAGTGAAACATTGTTAGATTTGACTGTTTAAAGCAAGACTCCCAGGCAAACACCTGCCCCCATTCCATTCATTTCTGTGCACATCAGAGATGAGTGTCTACTGTCCTCCCCTTCATTCCTTCAGTCACATAACCATGATGTTGGAAGTGCTGGAGGACACTCCTCGACACAAGATCCAGAACAACCTATCCTTTGGGTATCACTGGATGGATATCAGTTGGGTCTGTGCTCTTTAACTGGGTTAGAATCAAATTTGCCTTCTGCTTGCCTTTAGATTCAATTCTTTAATGAACCCTGAAAAACACGTAAGCGAGCATTAAATGGCTCAAATCACTACAAGCTGCAGCATCTCACAAAATAGAGCAGAGCTGATATTGTCCTTTACGCTGGACCCAGCAAGAGAAGCCCTTTTGAACAGTTTTGTAAGTCTACACAACATATTTAGAAACACCAAGAGGAAAGCAAAAAGGGGCTCCCAACCATTCTGTTCAACCAGGGCAGTTCCATCAGGGTGATAAAGAGATGGAAATACTAGATAGGACTCACATGGCCACAAGCACTTTTTTTACTTGCATGGCAGAGATAAGATATGATCCCACAAAAATGCTGCTGTTCTGCCTACACTTCCAGTGAGAGCTCTCCCCACAGGCTCAGAGTACAGAGATCTTAGTAATCTAAAGGGAGGTCACTGTAAAAGTTATGCTATCCGTTGTCACTTCAGTTCAAAAGTTGCTTAGAAGACTAGAAGATTATACCCTAAGATTTCATCAGACGCGCCACCCAAAGTTCATTCCAAAGCATCTTACAGCCATGATAATAAAAGATATAAAGTAAAGCTTGAAAGAGATTTATTAGAAGCCTTCAGTGCACTGCAATGTCCTCTTCTCTCAACCCCATCAGCCCCCAGCAAGCCTTGCCTCACTTCAAAGCACTGCATTTTCAGAGGAATTATTTCCAAACAGCAGGGCAGAGAGCAGTAATACAGAACAATTTTCCTGCTGGCCAAAGAGGAAGTTGATTCTGTAAATGGGCTATTTCCCAGATTTTAATTAAGCTGTGCAACTGGAATCCTAAAGCAGGAAACACAGCAAAAGACCCATAATATAAGACAAATATTCCTGGACTGAGGTTGGAAACAGCACAGAAACCTGCAAGATTTTACCTTTGTTTTGTATCCTACAATAACATCTGAGATCATCAGTCTAAACCAGAACTCCAAAATGTAATATGCTACAAAGGAGCAGAACAAGAAAACCCATCTCTTGCACAGAGAGACGTCACCTCAAGGGATGAGATGACTGCTGGACAAGTGGATGCAAGCAAAGAAGAGAACACAGCAAAAAGGCAAAACCACTCAAGGTAGATAAGCAGAGGCCTATTGATTCTACTGCCAAGCTGTTCTGGTTCAGTCAGCTCACAGCAGGTGAGAGCGTTATAAATTCCTCTGAAGGCAGAAGATGGAGCAGCACCAGAGATATTTATGGGAGTCTCCTTCATGATGGCTGAAAAGCATCCATCTGCCACTCCTCCTTCAGCATGAACAAAGCAAAGAAAGGCCACAACAAGGCTTTACTGAATGCCTCAAAGCAAGCAGCATTACCAGGTGGGACTATATGTCAAGTGCTCCACAGCATTTCACTCCAGATGACAGTAGAAAAGGGCCAAGAAAATTAGCTTATGTCTGTAGCTGTAGAACCCCACATAGGAATGATTTTCAGTAAAAATGATCATTGTTTTGAACAGTCGAATGTCAAGAAGAAATCCAGACAAAGCAAGGGCAGCCTAGCCTCGTTTTTAACCATGTGGCTAGACACAAAAGATCATATCTCAAAGACTCTGTGGAGAAAGAATGAAAAAGGTTAACATATAACAAGGATAAAGATCTGAGAAGAAAGAGATGACAGGCTGAGAGAGACAGGAATGTAGTAAAAAGGTTTTCCTCACAATTTCCATAGCTTTCTTCAGTGTCCCTTCTCAAAAATGAAAGGCAGTTTCTCATGTCTATTGCAAAAACAACAGGTTCAGAACAGTTGATCTCTATCAGAGCAATCATGTTTCTGTCTTCAGAAAAAAAATGCTGCTACTGCCCACCTTCAGCAGAAAAGTTATGAATTCCCTTAGGAAGTGTGGGATGAAATACATTCCTCTTTCCTGAAGCTGAAATAATTCTATTGTTAATTTACTACTGTCTAGGAAAAGCAAGAACTTGCATTTCCTTTCCTAGTCTTACTGAGTACTTTTGAATTGAGTATATTTCGGTATCTAAAAAAAAGAAAGAAAAACATCCTTCAGTTTCCTCTTCCTACCAAAGCAAATAATTGCTGCTTGATTGAACTTCCAAAGGAGAAAAAAAAAAAAGGAGGGGTATCAGAGGACAGGCTGCCCACACAGGTGAGCAACCTCCCCTTCCATAAATTGTTTCCCATATCTGGGCACTCCATTTCTATCACAGGCCACTCCATACATTAAGAGTATCACAGTGCCTCTTCAAACCAAGATACAACCCAGGCAGAATGAGAAGAGCCATGTCTGTTTACTGTTAACACAAAGAAACCAAATGCTGTTAGAGCATTATCAACTCATTAATCCATATTCCAACTACCTCAACGTTAGAAGGAATCCACAGGGACAGACAACAAATAATTCATTGAAGTTTAATTCATCGTGTGCCCCTAACACTCAGCTGAAATCCAAATGTTTCCACACCATTCACAAACACCATCTATGCACAAATCTCATTCCTTGGCGTGTCTCTGTTCCTGGGTTCTCGTAGGTGCACTTTTCCCTTTCTCCCTCTCCCTTGTGCAATTACAACGTGAGATGCCATTCAGCTGGGGGAGGGAGGAGGAGAAAAAGGAAGGAAAGGGTGGTGAGTTGATGTTCCTATGCTAGCTTACCTCTTGCTCTATCTCCAGGGCTTTGGGCTCCCCTCCTAGTAAACAAACAGTGCCTGCCTCTTGTATCTTATCACATCATTTCCAAACAGCAACATGAACACCGACCTGCATTGCTGCTACTTTATTTCCATCTCTCTAAGTATAAGCAGCATCCCCGGGGCTCACATCTCGGTTACACCCTGCTATAGTCTGCAAGGGTGAGGTCAGTTCTAGACTCCAGTGCTACTGGGAGACCTAAGAAAAGACCTAAGAGCAAGCACAGCTCCCCAGGGGAGCTCATGTAAAATCCCCCTCCCAGGGCTGACCAGCGAGAACTGTTCCCTCCTCCCCTTTTTGGATGAAAAATTATCGTTAGGATCTGCTGCAGTAAAAGCACTCGGCCAGTAAAACCTCTGAGGGATCACATCAGGAGTATCTCAGCAACACAGTACCCGGGGAAAGCTGCACTTAGCGCCGTGCATTAACAACACACGTGTGTAAGAGCAGCCCCCGAGGCAGGTGAGTGCTTTGCTCCTGTGTGAGCACCCTGTACACAGCAGGTGAGCCACAGCTGCACCGAGCTGGTGGCGTTTCTTCTTACTCCAGGTTGTTAAGATCAACTGGCAGAGAAAAGATTCCTAAAACATCAGGCTGTAACAGCAGGTATGGGCTCTGCTGTTGCCCTCGCGGGCAATTTCCTGTGACACAGTCAGAGAGTGGAAGTTTCCTGCCTCTGCCAAGGACAGCCAGCAGCAGCATGGACCGTTCTCCCTTCACCCGGAGCTACCCTGAGCACTACTCTAAGATTACACCGGCAGGACAGCCCCTGTGTTTGCAAAGGAGAAAAAAACCCTAATCCATTCATGGATTACTTAAGTGACTGAGGAGTCATTTTGAAATCCTGCAAGAAGAGAGGAACACATCCAAGTAAGGACCATTTCTGCTTCAGCTTTCTCCAAGAAGTGTCATCACCTCTGCACTACCACGTGTACAACAATAATTCAGGCTCACTGATGGCAAAGTAACAGTGCTGGAGCCTTTATCAAGAGACCTGCACCTGCAGAATAACTGAGATTTCTCACGTGAGGCATGTTTGCAGGATATTTGAAACCCAGAGAGGCAAGAAAGCTTAGAATAAAATGTCATCCTGACCTCAACCAGCTGTGTTTAGGTTTAGACCAGGAATATACAGTTACATGCTATTTACAGATCCTTTCTTAATACACAGGATAGTCAGAAACAGGATTTGTATTCAAATTTATTGAATACTGAAACTGAGATACCTGCAATTCAGCAGCAGCATAACTATCAGTTATTTCTTCTGCACAAATACTTAGAACTAACTGGTAAAAGAAAAATATTTATGGTTGTCCTGTAACATTTAAGAGGAGTTCCGTGTCCATTAGTTTAATAATTACAGGATTACCAACATCACCAATTAGCTGTAAGGTGTGCCTTCCAACTGTAATTTAAGACATGAATGAATACAAGTCCAGCATACCTACTTAAGCCACCTACTTAGACACAAGTATTTTAGCAAGCTGCAAGCTAAATGTCTCTTTTCTTAACTGTAGTGTGACTTTTGCAGCTGCAGATGAATGTGCAGTGGACTTCTGGCTGCTTTAAAGGGGCACTGCCAACTTCAATCTAACTCTAAATCTCGTTTTGTCCAAGTAAGCTTTCACAGACTCTCAGACCAGCAGAAATATTCCCATGACTGAAGAACTTAATTCCCATGCAGTGAGTTATTTTTACTGAACATATCCCCGCAGCGCAACCAACCCAAACATAAGTACTGAAAATATGACAGTTAGAAATAAATAGAGTAAGTATGTTATAAGAAATACAGAAAGAGGTATTAGCATAACTATTGGTAAGAGTAGTCTATTTCAAGCAAGTGCATAATTATACAAAGAAAATCTTGTTTATTAGATTCTTCAAAGCTCAACTACCTTGTATTTTTCAAAGTTTCTAGCTAATAGGAGCCTAATGGATAATCAGTTTCTGTATATCCAACTTCTCCAGTGAGAGGCCATTTATTTGCTCAGCTTCCCTTAACTCCACTGCACTAGCACAGACAAAGTTCATTTAAAGATCAGAATAACCAGGAACACCAATTTTGAGTCTAGCACTCAAAGATTTCCCATAGATCCTTCATTTTGTTCAACTTTCAGAGCAGCACAACAGGACCAACAAAGGGAGCAGCATTTTTTGTCATGTCAGACTTAACAGTAACTTTTGTCGAGATGAAGGAATCCTTTCCAAGAGCTCCAGAGCACTAACCGTAAATGGATCACTGCATGAGGTAAGAGAGGACTTCTTCAGAATATGGAATTAAGTCATTGCAGTGAATGGATAAGCAGGTTTTTATTATTATACAAGAAGAAAACCTATGTTTAGAAGCAGCTACCCTTGTTAAGTACTAAACACCCTTAAACACATCCTAGGACAACAGCCTGCAGAGATTAGGAATGCACCATAGCACAATAAACAGAGGAAGAGAGGCACACGTATTATAACCCCTTGTACTGAATTTATCTAGAACGGCAATAAAAAGGCTAAAGGCAAGACAAGCAGCAGCCTGTGTGAACCGCGGGCGCTCTATGCCATGCCGCACGTAGGGGTGCCGTAAGCTCCGTGTGACGGAAGCACCGGCAGCACTTCTTGACCCTGTGGCGGCCACGGCCGCGGTTCACGGGCGGTGCGGGGCACCCGCACGGCGCTCTCGGCGATAAGGCCGAGCTGCAGCAGCAGCGCCCGCCCGGCAGCGCGGGCAGAGCCGCACCGCGCCCTCCGCCCGCCCCCTGCCGCTCCTCCGCCCAGCCCCGGGACCGGGCATGAGCCGCGCGGTACCCCCGGCTGAGCCATCCCGCTCCGACTCGGGGTCCGCCCCGTTCCTGGCCGGCGCCGAGCCGTGTAATCGGGTCACGGAGCCGGCACGGACCGGCGGCGGGGGTCGCGTTCCGCGGCGGTGCCCGCCGCCCCGTGCCAGCC